>JAZKJV010007230.1:0-244994 GCA_037367405.1 Ottelia alismoides | reverse complement strand
TGCACGTGCATATCTGGAATTTTTGCACTTGTACCCCTAGATGTTTGGCTATTTGTGATTGGTATTGGAACTTAATTAATTAGTTATAATTTTGTGAGAATTTGCACTTGGGCCCTTGAGATTCTGGATATTTATGTATATGCCCTTACCAGTAGTGTTTTTCTCTTTGTTACCTCTAATTATTTCATGCATCTATAAAATTCGAAAAATCACCAAAAAAATAGGCATACATTCCTGTTGCATTCTACTTCCAGCTATATTTTTATTTTGTATTTGTATTGCATTTTAATATTTATAAAAATTCTAAAACATGCATTTTCAGCTCTGTTTGCATTAGAAAATACCTAAAAATACCAAAACCCCTTGAAAAATTCTAAAAAAAATACATTCTGTGTCTCTCTATATGTTTTGACTTCGGCCCAAAAATCACTAAAAAATTCAAAAGAAAACTCCTAAAAATTACAAACCCCTTAAAACTTCATAAAAAGCTTAATCCCAGAAAAATCCTAAAAATATAATCTCTGTTCCTGAATTTCTTCATTTTATTATCTTTTTTTAAAATTAATTTGAGGAATTTTGGACTCTGTTTGATATTTTTTATCTTCATTTTAATTCGACCAGCAACTTTGTTCACTGTTTTCAGTATTTTTTCCTTTAAAAATACCAAAAAATAAGAAAAATCTGGAAATCACATAAACATTAAAAAATATATAAAAAGTCCAAAAATATTTCATTTCCTGAATTTTGACTATTTTTACCTCTGTTTATAAATACCTTATCTCCTTTTTCTTATATTGTATAATAGTTTTATTAAAAGAAAAGAAAATATAAAAAATATATAAAATAACAAAAAGAAAATACAAAATTAGAAATTAAAAATCAAAATATAAAAATATAAAATCAAAAATTAAAAAAATTAAAAATTAAAAACCCACAAAAACAGCACACTTGTAGGCATTTGATCACATTCAGTCTGAGCACTTGTTTTTAAATCTATCATGCTTGTTCCCTGTGTTCGACACTCTACACATACTTGCACATATACATACTTTTATTGTGGAGTTATAATAAATTTTAACTCCGCACATTTACTTTCATTGCTTGATTTATCTGTTGTGGGTTAATTGTTGATTAATTCGAGTTTGGTGAGTGGTCGCTCAGCGACACTGTAGTCCCGCCTTGTGTGGACTATTTTGACCCTCATGAGATCCGTGTTTTCAAGTACCCAACCATTTGAGGTTACTTCTTTGTGCTTTAGATAAATGTTAGCTTAGATTTAATTTCTTGTCATTATTTTAGGGTTTGACCGTTGTATTTAGCGTTAATTACTCACCTTCGAAGTTCGTCGGAGTTCTGCTCCGGCAAACATCTCCACCCTTTGTACTGTGTATCCAGCCATGTTCTGCCTCACCTAAAATTCTCATAACCTTATCCTTCGCCTTCTCCATCGATCTATTCACACCAACCACCCAGTTCCTCCATGGATATGGACTCTGAAATCCTTCCATCGCCTTAAGTAGTACTCGCCTCCACGATCCACCCTACGCCACTATTCTCTCCTAATAGGGTTGAGGCATTTAGCCTCAGCCCCCTTTTTGTCATGTGTAGGTCCGAAGACCAATGAGTCATTGGGGAGCGATTTTGCTCGTCGCCTGAGATATATGAGGCTGTCATCTTCTCGGACTCCACTGAGAGCTCTAGCGGTCCCCATCCCTTATTGAGCCCCCCCAACTGATAGACGAGGCCATAAGGAACTTTTTTAGCCTTTTGCAGCGTGCGAGGAGGTCGTGAGCATGTGCTCCACACCCCGATCGAAGCTCGGAGATGGGGAGTTCTTCCCTGTTCTTCGAGGCTTCATCTTTGTCGTCCAATTGTCCTCGACTTCCAAATCACACACAGATTATTGGATGCAGCAAGCCAAATCCATCAGATCATATGGGGTGATCTAATCTCATCTGTCTAGGGCCGAACCATGCATCTGTGCAATGAGAGGCTGACATGTGGCTTAGTGGACTCCATACAGTCGCTAGCCCGCGCGCATAAGACTGGGTATTTTGCACTTTTAACCCGGTCATTTTTGTAAATATTCAAACTCAATCTATCCTTTGCAGTTATTTAATTTCTATAACATTTGCAAAAATCCTCTCCAACTATTGTTATTTGCACATTGGTCCACGCCAGCTCACCTCACGTGGCCGCCCATGCTAGTGGGCATTTTGCAGTCGTGCTCCGGGCTTATGTATTTTTCTTTACTCCTAGAACTTTAATTCCAGTTAAAACATTTTGTAAAAATTGTAGCTTGGCCGCTACGCTTAATTTTATTTACATAAATGCTAGTCAATGAATTTTTATGTGTTTGTTTGATTTTATAAAAAATAGCATTTGTGCCAAAAACCCCACCAAAAATAGCCTTAGGTTCCTAGATGCTAGTATTTTTCACACCCTAATTTTATTTTTGCATTTTAGGACTTTTATTATTTACTAAAAATCATTAGAGCACAATTTATTCCTTGTTTGCAGTATAAAAATACCTAAAAAAATATATAATCCTTATGAAAATTCCAAAAAAATGTTTTCACGTTTATTTAGCTATTAAAACTCCAGACCAAAATCATAAAAATAACAAAATAAAACTCTTTAAAAAAATAAAAAGCCGTAAAAACTTTGATAAAAATATATAAAATTCTTAAAATTTCCAAAACAATATTTTTCTATTTTATAATTTTTTCTATATTATTCTCTATATTATAAATTTGATTTGAAGAATTTTTTACATCATTTGCTATTTTTCCATTTCATTTCAATTTCAAGTATTTATTAAATCCCTTATTTAGGGTATTTTTTACTTTAAAAATATAAAAAAATTGCAAAATTCCTAAAAAACCCCAAAAATAGTTTAAAACCCAAAAATATTTAATTCTGTAATTTTTCCTTTATTTATGTTATATTTATATCCTTATTATCCTATATTGTATATATAGTCTTATATATTTCTATTATCTTTTATAAAAAGAAAAGGAAATAAAGAATATAAAAATCTAAAAAATATAAAAAGAAAATATAAAAATTTAAAATTAAAAACTAAATATAAAAATATAAAAAATAAATAAAAATATTCAAAATTAAAAACCCACATAAAATGGCAAAGAATTTACATTCACATTGCTTGCACCTCATTGCACAATCTATCTAGTGTGCTCCTTGTGTTCGACACTCTACACTTATTTCACTATACACATCTTTTGTAGAGTTAAATAAAATAAATTTTAACTCCATATTTATTTTGCTTTTCATTGCTTTATATATATATTGTGGGTTAATTATTTTTTGAGGTAGGGTTTCGTGAGCTGTCACCGCATCGATTGGATCTCTCGCCTTGTGAGATTTCTAGGCCCTTGTAAAATCCTCTTCAACAGGGTGTTGTTGATACGATACAACTGTGTACTGTTGTTTTTGCTGGTACTGTCAGTACTACAGTTGCTTGTACTGGTTCTATCTTCAATACCCTGGAATTGTGGAGACTGCTCGTGTTGCTGGTGTTGAGGTTGGTTGTTCTGGACAAATGTCCCTCCTTGCCATTGAGGGAACTGGCAACAGTTGGCAACTTGGCCCTACTGAAGTCCGCCTGGATGGGCCGGTTACGCATCATTCGATCAGACGTTGTTCACCTCCTGAATGAGAGGTGGTGGAGGGGAGAACTAATCTGGAATGTACTGGGGCTCAGCTGGTAGACGACCAGTTGCTGCTATGACTGTTGCGGAGTGGAAGGCTCTGGGGCTTGCACGTAGTACACATGATGAACTGCTGGCTAGAGCTGACTTGGGCTGAGGAGGTTGAAGCGGTGCTTGTTCCTTTGTCTCAATTGGAGTGTGTGCTGATGCAGACATGGAGTTGCAGGAGTTGATTGTGCTCACTAGCAACTCCAGCTGCTTGGTGATTTGATCTAGCTTGTCCTTGTATTGCGTCCTCTGTTCGATCACGGTGAGTTTTTTCAGGTCCTATGATGGCTTCTCGATTATATCTACTTTGGACAAGTGGTCCCAATAATTGGATCTCTCATCCCTATCTGGCTCTGGGATGCTGTCATATGCACATGCTTCTGAATACTCTGGGATGGTGTTGATAGGCACGAACGATGATAATGCGGCCTCTCCTTCGGCCATCTCCTCGGAGATATACCATAAGACATCCTCATCTTTGTTGAAATGCGAGCCACCACATGCGTCATCACAAACTTCCGACTCTCTATTATTAGTCCCCCAAAGAAGTGTTGGGCAGACTGGTCCATGAAATTTCATGGTGTGGATATTTTTCTTGTAACTCCGTGAACCTTTCCCAGTCCTCATGAATGGATTCGTGCAGGGCTTGGGTGAAGTTTGTTATGCAAGCAGCATCTGATTGAGTTGCCCCAAAGGGTAATACTTACGCAGAAAGGCCGACTTCAAATTCTTCCCAGGTCATGACAACCTTCCCCGAATGTTTGATCCAATGAAGGGCCTTATCCTGAAGGCTAAAGGGGAATGATGTCATCTTGACTACACCTAGTGGTATCCAGGGTAGTGACTTGTACCACATATGTGCCCGAACTGTTGTAGATGAATATAAGTTTCTTCGTTGGCATTCCTGCGGAAGGTGGGTAGGATTGCCAATATTTGAGGCTTTAATTCAAAATGCATGTGGATTGCGAGAATATGGACCCATCCATGTATTTTCATGCCCCATGATTGTATGTCTCTTTGAGAGTCAGCTTGGGTCACTCTACTCTAGGCTCATCCGCTGGGCCTCCACCGCCTCCACCTTTGGGATCGTCTTCAAATCCTCCTCCCTGATTATCTATCCTTCTCCGCAAGTCATTGAGCATATCTTGGAAAGCAACATGTGCTAAAGCCTGGTCTGTGAGCTGCTGTTGGATGCCTGAATAGACGCTAGGATCTGAACGTTCACAACATTCTGATCAGGTTGTTGGGTCGGATCAGGCTAAGGTGGTAGTTGTGATCCTTTCCTTTTTCCTCTAGGAACCATCTCTTTTTCTGATTCTGATTCCGTCACAATTTCTGGCTCCAAATTGGGCTCTGGATCTACAAATGGAATAATGCCTCGATCAGTCTGTATGGAGGAACCATAAGTAACAAATTGGTTTGTGTTAAGTTCAACATATAACTTCATTAAGGATGGAGATATGTATGAATTGAAATCAATTGCCATCCAAAATGGGAAGGTTTCAGGACAAGAGTGATCCCAGTTTATTGGAGAAGGCGAGGAGTTTGAAGATCAGTTCATGGAGTCTGAACCGGGTTCTCAGGAATCACCCCAAATTATTGGAGGTGAAAAGAGTATGGAATCGATGTTGATGTTGCGGGGTCCTGACAAAGCCATTCATGTGCCACCATCTCGATGGTCAAGAAGAGATCGATAATGGAAGAATGATACAGAGGTCAAACAAAGAATAAAGGAAGTGTAAAACAGTAAAAGGCTCTAAATGAGCAGTGGATCAAAGGAGGACTCAAATAGAAGAAAGTGAGAAAGGCACACACTGTGCAAGACTGATTTTTGAACCTTAATCTAATTCAAACAAATGCAAATAAGGGTAGGTTCACCCACTCAACATGTGTGAAGCTGTAATAGTTTGGCTATTTTTATCTTTTCAATTTTATTGTTATTTTTAGGCAATTTTATAACAACTCCTTAAATACGTTAACCCTATGGAGTGTGTGTACTACCATGAAAGTGCCTTGTACTTCTTCCACCTCTTTTGAAACATGTGATCTACGCATTTAAAGGTCCTTGATCTCGTGCCTGGGTGGCTACTCAGCCAAAGAAATAGAGAGGGGAAGACGATAGTTGAAACCAATACTTCATACCTTGCTCGTAACAGAATCACTCGTGAGCGCGCAAGGGCCTACTCGGATGCAAACCAATGAGACAGACACACCCATGAAGGTGTGACCTAAGCCCAGTACTTCAGACAAAGTTGGATGCTCCACACAAGGTGGGAACACCGTGCTCGACACGGTCCTACTCGAACACGTACGATAGAAGCGCCAATACTTCGCCAACCCATGTGATAACCAAGGCACCACATATCAGGATTTGGGCTCTTATCCTTAACGGGTTGCGCCTCACTCTATCTCGAATGTACCTGAAAATAATGTGGGTTTTATGAACCCTAAACAAAGAATGGTTCATGATGAATTTTAGTTAAGGTTAAGTTTGTTTAGCAGTCCCTTTTTTAGTTTTTGGGTTTTCAATTTTTTGAGTATTTTTCAGAGCAAGCCGCCTAATGATTTTTTTTGTATTATTACTTTTGTCCTAAGTTATATAAACACGGGGGGAGAGGGTGGAAAATCCATGCAAGCCATCACTAAGATGGAAATCTCACCTTAGTGACTAATGATGCATGCAAAGATAGAAGTACTTATAGTGCTTCCCAGCTCTCTCCATGCGGGATGCAAGACAGAATTGAAATAATTACACTATATGGTGATATGCAAAAGCGAGAAAACATCCTAAATAGTAGCTTCTATTATTGGGAAGAACCAAATGCTAGTTACTCAGAAATGAGATCCAAAAGTCTGATCTCTGAAGTGCATCAGTGTCCGCCACAACGGATCCTGCAAGTATTATATAGCACTTCTCTCGGGTTCGATCTCAAGTCCAAATAACCAATAATTAATTTTGACTAAGTCCAAGCACGTATCACTATAGGAGCATGCAATATTATTAGGGCTTTGGACCTAGCTACCAAGTCAAGCAACCTAATGTCTGAGGACTCACTCACAGAAAATAAATATAAGCAAAGGTGGAAATCTATAATCGTATGAAACAAAATAAAATAAAGGCGATAAAATATGAAAAATATGGTAAGAGACCCTCAGGTGAACAGACACCTAGGCATTAGAGCTCGTGTGATGTAGAGAGTAGTGTCCAATCTAATTACAAATTATTTTGCAAAAATTAATCTCTCTTACAAAAATAGAAATGCTAGTCTAATAGAAATGCTAGTCTAAGTCTGCTCCTTTCCTCCTTCTATATCCTTCTCGCATGCTCTCTCCTGGTTGGCTCACAAAGAGAAGGTCAACCTCCACTCACCTCGGGTGCGTCTGCCTCCTAAGAGATAGCCTTCGTCAAGCAGTCCCTCGCAAGAAAGAGTGATAAGAAAAATGGATTACAATAGTCAAATAATTATCAGAGAATAAATAGCAGAAAAATGTAGGTAAATAATGAACATCTATATATACAAAGATGTGATACAATCCGTTGCTCCCCATCAACGGTGCCATTTGTTCAACCACCTAAGAGATAGCAGAGAGTCATACACACCACACAAGGCGAGAGCGTTGTCGCTGATCTGACCCCTCACAAGGCCCTAGCTGGTCGAAACAACAATCGCCCCATACAGTATAAATAAATCAATGAATAAGCAGGTGTGAATCAAAATTTATTATAAACCTTACAATCAAATGTGTATAACGACAAGTGGAGTAGGGTGTCGAACACAGGGAACGCATGATGTAGGACTCAATATTATTTATAAATAAGTAATGAATAAATAATATCCGGATGTATATATAGATATGCACAATAATAACCTAAGGATATGGTTTTTTTATTTTATATTATTTGGTTTTTTTTGCTTTATAATTTTTGTGTTGATTTTAATTTTCTAAATTTAAGTTTCTTTCTATGCTTTTCAAATTTTTAATTTCCTTTTCTTTTAAATAGATAAGATAGCTATAAATAGAGATTTGTATATAACATAAGGAAATATATAGATAATATAGGAGAAACTTCAAATGAGGCGGTGTCTCACCACTATTATGGTGAGCCACCGCTTTAGAGCGTTGGATTTGAATCTACGATCTATATCAAAACCATTTTTTTCCACCGAAACCACCATCAAAGCAGCCTTCGTCTCATCATCTTTGGAAATTCTATTTGTTGACGCAAGTTGTTCCCATTAAATTCGGAAATTTATGAACGATATCTGTGTGGAATTTATTTTCTTTCCATTTTTTATCCATCCGAAATTTGTGTGGATGTTCTACTCATTATTCTGGCATTTACATTACTCACACTAAATTGAACACCATGCACCATTTCTAGCAATTTGATATGATTTTTACGTAAAAGAATCTGTTTATTTCAACCCACCAATAGAATTTTCAATAAGCCATCCATTTTTGTATTATTAGATTGTTTATTAAATTTATATTTGTAAAATACTTATTAGCTTTGTATAATATGTAATTTTATTGTAGTTTAAAGCCTATTTTTTATATTGAACAACGACATTCTAAACCACGGTCTCATATTTTGAGTGATTCCAATGTTTTGAATATCTAAATTTTCCATATTATTGTGTGTAATGATACATTTTAAATCAATTCCCAGTTCAAGAATTTAAAATAATAAAAAATGGCATCAATTGTAAAGATAATTCAACGGGAATTTGTAAAATCTATCATATAAATTTAAAGTTAGCCTATTTAGAATGTAAAATATATTCAAATAATTCAAACAACTATCGACGTATATCATTTTCTTTGTTGGTTATAAACATAAATAGGGTTACTTATATACTTTGTAAAACTTAAGAGGTTTATTTAAAATCTCAGCAATGTTATGCAAAATAGATAAAAGTTTTTCGATTGAGAAAAATGTAATTTGAAGCTCCTTTTTTTATGGTAAAATCCCAAATAGACGTTAAAGTTTCCATAATAGAACAAATCGCAGCCCTATTTTTTAGGAAACATGCGTTATCACTCATCCCTATTAACTCGCATGATCCAATCCTACATTTTAGGAAGTGAAATAACTCAAAACCACCCCCAAAATTTTGGTGGTTGTAATCCCATCCACACCCTTTCAATCCAACATACGTTATTGATGGCTCACCACTATTTGGGTGAGACCCCACCTCATTTGAAGGGATCCCAGATAATATATATGAAATATGTAATAAATACACAAAATCTAGACAGTACCTACTGGTATAATTTTTTCATTATTTTCTAAAGGGTTTTTTAAAATTATCTTAAGGTATTTATAAGATTTATAGTAATATAATAAGTATAAGGGTATATATAAACTATATAAGGTGATATGTATATAGAAATAGATAAAAATGGCCAAAATATAGAAAATAAAGTGAATTTAGGATTTAATATTTTTCTAATGTTTTTGTAATTCTTTTTGGTAAATTTTGCTAAATTTTAAGGATTTTTAAAGTTCACAGTACACAAAATCAGGAACTTTTTAATTTTGCCGAAGTGTTTTGAGATTTAAAAATACTAACAAGTCCAAAAACTCTCAAAATCTTTTTTAATATATACTAATATATATAAGTAAAAATATAGAGTAGGAACAAGTATTTTTTTTTATTTTAGAATAGTTTTTATATTTATATAGGATTTTGGGGATTTTTAATTTTTAGGTTTTTTCCTTTTATATTGTTTTAGGGATTTTTGGTCTGAAGGTATTAGATACTGTAAAAAGCATACAATATTATTTTGGAAATTTAAGGCTCGGTTTTATTATTTTTGTGTTATTTAAGACAAAAAAGGATTGGCCGTGGAGTTTTTGATTTTTAGAAAATAGGAAAAAGATAAAATGCAAATATAATCATACACTGTGTACAAGAATGGATCCAGGTGCCTAATCCTATTTTTTGGTAAATTTTTAGGCACGACAACTATTTTCAATAAATAGGAAATCACACACAAAAATATTTAAACAGACAGGGGTATAATTGCAAATAAAAATAAATACGAGGGGCACAATGCAATTTATCCCAAAGTTTAATGCTTATATTTAGACTTAATAGATTAAACGATAATGAAAACAACCCGTGAGGGTGTTCATGCAATATTTACAACATAAAATGTGCGCACGCACGTGATCTGATAGGGATGAAATTACAATATTTGAAAAGTTCCAGGGGCTACGTGCAATTTACCCACTACTTTTTAAATGCATAGAATATTTACAGGACTTCTTAGCAAATACAGAAAGGGCAGAGGAGGTCCTTGAAAATTACCCACTTACGCTTGGGATCCAGTCATCCAAGAGGTGTTACGTGTTTGATCGTGCAGCCTAGCACCTGGCCTTTAATCTGACAGTATTGGGAGCTCCTTCAAGAACATGAACACACGTCAGGGTGAACTTTGATTGTCGCTATCGTGCAGCTCCAGCATCCAATCTCCTCGATATGTGGTGCATTTCGTTCCTGTTGATCCTCCGTGGAGATTGGCGCTTTCCAAATCACTCCAGGTCCCAGCGATGGGGATATGGAGGTTCCTTCGCCTGAAACTCCTTAAAGAACACGAAGAGGGCCCAGATACCCTCTTTCCTCTATTGTACCTGCACAAAAAGGAGCACCGACTCGAGATAAGTACCTCAGTCCAAAAGATGAGGTCGAAGACCTCGTGGGTGCACGAACGAGTGCAGCTCCAATGACACGACAGAAAGGAGCTTCGACTCCTTGAATCAAAGCGTGATTTATGGTAGTTTTGTGGGGGATCGGTGGATAATGCGAAGGTGTTCGAATGGGATGATAAGCGAGTCGGAATGATGGGTATTTTACGATGAAAGTAATCTGGAGCCCAAGCTCCAGGTTCACGAACAGATTGGATTTTGGTTAAGACCTAATAATTAAACCTAAAACTAAGAATGAAAATGAAATCTAAGATAGGTATATTACCTAAAATAGCAGGAAAGGGGCTCGACAGAGACTAGGGACTCCGGAGCAAGACCGACCAGAGCAACTCTGGTGGTGGGTGGATGTGTCTCCACCTTGGCCTCTCCTTGCTGCAAAACACGAGCCACACCCTGCTGTCACCACGGTGCAACTTTTAGGAGTGATTTGAGGGGCTAAAGACAAAGAGAGAGCGATCAAAAAGCAAAAGAAGATCATGGATTTTATTTATAGATGGATTTTGAGCAAGTTTCGAGGATTGATTGCATGCAATCGATCGAGGGTTGGTGGAGATTCAAGGACTGGCGTGGATCTAGGATGAGATGGCTACATGGTAGTGAAAATCTCAAGGGTAATGGATGAAGAACGGGGGCGTGATAATTCAGTAAAGTAGGTGCCTCGTGACTTCTGACAGAAGTCAGAGGGGTTGAGGTACAGTTGACAGAGGTCAACAAATGGAGATGCTTGGTTGGTCATGTGGACCAACCAGGAAATTCCAAGGCAAAAATGCCTTGGAAAATGAATAACAAATAGCAATTGATTTTATTATTTTTAGGTTATAAAATGAAAAGTGTTTCTAATTTTATGTAATATTTCATACTTATTTTTATTTATTTCTTTGAGGTGTTTTATTATAAGTTAATTTCTATGGTTTTATTTATAGGTATATTTGCCTAGGTTTTGAGTATTTTATTTTTATTTTGTAATTTTTATTTTATTATTTTATGTATTTACATCTTATTTTTATGCATATAAATATATTTTTTTATATTTTTTTATGTGATATATACACTTAAATTAATAAGTATATATAATATAAAGGTGTGGTTATTGTAATTCATCAATGTATTTAGTGTACATATTTTATTTTAGTATTTTTTTTATTTTAGTTTTAATATGTACATATGATATAAATAATATCTACAAAATTATAAAAATATAAAATTATAAAATAATAAAGAACAAATAAAATGGTTATTTTATTCAGGTATATTGTACAATAGGAATCCAAAACCTAACTTTCACGCCTTAACTCCAAAAAAAATGAAACCATCTTCATTAAATAGCATATTAAAAGTTATATACAATTAAAGATGATTTTGATACATTTTGAGTTTTTATTTGAGAGATAAGGGTCTGGGAAGTTGGGAGTTTGGAATCTTATACAATGTATATTATTTTTGTATGAAATAAATTTTATGTTTTTCTATACATTTTTACCTACAATTTTCATGTACAAAGTTTATTTATTTGAGGTGTAAATAATAAAGAATAAAATAGGTCCCCAAAAGTAATTATTGGCCTATTTTGTAGAGTGATCCTACTATGGTTTCTGTACGATTAGCTGCCCTATCTCCCTCTACTTTATTCCTTGTCAACTAAGTCATCATGATGACTGATTCTTGGGGGCTAGGGTCACTTCTGTGTCCTTGACACTTCGCTTTTTTTCTTTTCTTTCCTCTGTTCTTTTATTTTGGAATAATAGCAATAAATGTATTTTATTTTATACAATATATTGTACAAGTTAATGAATGTTTACTTTGACAAATTATTAATATGTTCATGCATTTAGATAGGGTTTAAAGTCTAAAATGAAAGAATAAAGGTGATGAAATGGAGATTCAACAGGGAGGTAGATGAGTTGAGTGATCTTTCTTCTGTTCTTTTCTTCTTTTCTTCTTTTCATTTCATTTCCTTTTTCATTCAAAAAGTTGTCACCCCTTCTTCACTGCTATACTTAGGACTTACTGATGGATCTCCATTTCATCACCTTTATTCTATCATTTTGGCCTTAAAAACCCTAGCTAATGCATGTCAATAGCATAATTTGTGCATAATAGCATTCACTATTTACTGTATTTATTATGTGTAAAATAAGGTTTTTAATGCCAAAATTATAGAATGAAGAGAAGAAAAGAAAAAGGAATAAATTATTTAAAATATTTTATGATCCTAAACCCCCGAGACCACGTCAAGAATTGAGTTGGTCGACAAGGAATAAAGTAGGGGGAGATAAGGGCCAAAATGGAATATAAACTCAATTCTTTTATTCATTTATTTGTGCATTTTTGACACCTATTTTATTCTTTATTATGTATTCATCAAATGAAAAAACTTTGTACATGAAAGTTGTAGATAATAATGTAAATAAAAATACAAAATTGAGTTTGTACAAAAATAATACACAATGTTCATTTTATACACAAAATAAAAAGCCAAAAGCCCAACTTCACAGACCCATATCTTTCAAATAAAAACTCAAAGCTAGCAAAATAACCTCTAATTGTATATAGCTTTTCACAAACTATTTAGTGGTGGTGGTTTTATATTTTTTGGAGTTATTGTACGAAAGTTAGGTTTTTACCCTCATTGTATATTTTACCGATTAAAAAATATTCAATTTATTCATTATTTATTATTTTTACAAATTCCTATTTTTATAATTTTGTAAATATTATTCATAACATATGTACATATTGAAATTAAAATAAAACTAAAAAGAAAATGTAAAATAAAATAAGTCTATAAAGCACATAGACAAGATACCTATGTTATATATGTATATAAATGAAAGGGAATTTTATTCCTTTATTTCCTTATTCTTTATGTTTTCATAATATTGTAAATATTATATATATATATATATATATATATTCTATTAAAAATACAAAACAAAAATAAAACTCATTAAAATACATTAAAATAAAAAGATGTATATGAAACATATGTAATATACCTATAAATATACCTATCAAATATGCATATCTATTTATTTAAGTGTACAGATAACATCATAAAAATAAAATAAAATATATTTATACTCACAAAAATAAGTTATAAATATATAAAATAAAAGAATAACCTAACGAAATAAAAATGTACAAAGTATAGGTAAATATACCTATAAATACACTAATAAAAAGTAACTACTAATAAAATACACCAAAAAATATAAAAATCATATTAAAATACTACATTTAAAAATTAACATTTTTTTATTTTGTATTCGAAAATTATTAAAATCATTTACTATTTTAAAATAATTATTTTTGAATAAAATCCGTTGTTTTGTCGCGTAGCAGTTGACGTGAAGTCGACCGTCGGTCAACTCCCCCATCTGCTCCAATATTTGATGCGATCTGTATTTTTCCGTGATTTCCACCTTTTTTCCCGGCCACCACGTCCATCTTTCGCCTCCACTTACTTCACAAGAAATGATCATTGATCATTGTACATACATGCCTATACCTTGTATAATCTGTACATAGCGCCATTTTATCGTTTTCCCCGGTCAATAAGGGTGCTCAATATTGTCTATAAATAAAATCGTCGAACCTCCTTCCAATTTTGGTCATTATTAAGCTTCTGGAAGCTTTGGGTTAGCATCTAGGAGAGATCCTTGTGACATAAGAACGTTTTCGAGCCCATCCCGAGCTTTAGGAGAGAGGGGTGCACCCACGGTCGCCCGTCTCCGGCGACCCTGCTCCCTGGGACACTCCAGGTATAAGAGATACTCATTTATTATGTACTTTGCTTCTTTTAATTGTAGGTTTCATTTCATGTTGTTAGTTTAGGATTTAGTTAGTGAAATTAGTGTTAATCAATCGACCCATAGTTCGTCGGAGTCGAGCTCCGGCGAGCTCCTCCGTGTGTATCCATCCCATCTCCACCTTACCTTTCATCTCCATCTCAACCCTCATCGTTCCCCGATCATCCCACGCGCATCCAATCAACTAGGACCACCTCGATTCTGCGAATCAAGGTTCACCTCTGCCGCCTCGTCAGAAACCTTGCTTCCCACCTCATTTTTGCATATCCAACTTTACACTTGGTCGAGGAGAAGCTCCTCGAGCCAAACATCTCTTCAGTGTAGGTCAGGAGCTCAAAGGAGCCCTTTGAGGCTCAAATCATTACCATCTGAAGCTTCCCAGGTAGTTGTGCTTCCTCAAGCTCACCAGGTCCCTCCTGTGGGTCCTAGTCCTTCTTGCGACCCTCAGCAGTTGTGGACCGCTGCCCGGAGGTGTAGATCCCATCACCATTGTAGAAGACCATCTGTGGACGGAGGAATCAACGATCGAAGCTCAGAGGTAGGGACCTTCTTCCCTATTCTTCGAGCAAAGAAGCAGTCGTCCGATCAAGGGCGTATCTCCAGTTTTGATCTCCACTGTCCATCCTCGCCACGTCTCGGCCATTGATAAAGGCCCGAGAACTGATCTAGAGTGCTCATCATCGAAGGGTATCGGCTCACCAGAATGCACCATGTGTCTAAGTGAGGGGAGGAGGATCGTCCGAGAGCGTGCCTTGTTTGGGGTAATTGCATATCTTCCCTCGACATTTTTGTATTTACTATTTAATGTTGTAAATAAAAGTCAACGCTTATAAATAAGCAGAAAATTTTCAAGCATACCCTTGTAGTTTCTTGTATTTACTTTTGGGTCCAATCCACGTCACCTCAAGTGTCGTCCCACGTGAGGGGACAAAATGGGAAAATTGTAATGACGCCTTGGCGGTTTTTGTATTTGCTAAATAGTTGAATAATAATTTAATTACGTGTATACTTCTGGCATATTTGCACTGAGCCCCCTGTCCTTTATTTTTATTGCAAAAATGCCCACCTAGGACATGTATTTTGTAGCTTTTATCTATTTATTAAAAAATAGCTAATGTATTCCTAAAAATCCACAAAAATAGGGTAGATGCTTCATGTCATGTATATTCACGTCCTTATTTTATTTGGCATTTTTTGCATTTAATTCATTTATTAAAAATCAAATAGAGTATGTTTATTCCCTATTCAAGTTATAAAATACCAAAAAATATAAAAACATCTCTAAAAATTCCAAAAAAATTATATATGATATATTTTATCATATTTTATTTACAAATAAAAAATCACTAAAAATAAAAAACAAAAACCCTAAAAATCTAAAAACCCCGAAATCTTCTATAAAAATCTTAAAAATTCTTTCAAAAATCCAAATATTTTTTTATAATTTATAATTTTATTTATATAAATATTCATATATTAAAATTGATTTAGGTAATTTTGGAGTTTATTTACAAATTTCAAAATCCAAATCATTTTCGGGTATATATTTAATCCCTTATTTGGGGATATTTTGATTTTAAAAATACATAAAAGTTATCAAAAATTCCAAAAAATAACAAAAAATTAGAAAAATATTAAAAACCCCAAAACAATTTATTTCCTGAATTTTATATATATTTAATAGAATTTATAAATATACTACTTTGTATGGTATATAAAGCCTTAGATAGGCTATATTGTTAATATAAAAAGTCAAAAAAATATAAAAAATATAAAACAATAAAAAAAATAATATAAATAAAAATAAAAAAATTATAAAATTTAAAAGCCATAAAAAAGGGGATCTATACATAAGGAATGACTTGGCTTGTACATAAAAGAAAACCATAGGCTACCTGTATTGCTTTATGTGGTTCGACCTCTACATGCTTGCTTGCTATGCATTTTATGGTAGAGAAAATAATATTAATTCCACATTTTTCCATTAATTGAGTTATGTATATTGTGGGTTACTTGCTGATTAAATCCAAGGTCTTCGTCGGTCGCCTCGACGACGATGTTCCCGCCTTGTGTGGAACACTTGACCAATGATCATTTTTGGGGTTTATCACTTATTTTGTCCTAAGTATAGGGGGTGTATACCATGAGTTTTCATTCTTCGTTTTGTTTCATCACTCTTGTTGCTTCCTATACTTAGGGTTTTTTTACCCTAAGTATTGGGGGAGTGATGCGTACATTCTTCCCTCGTACATTTTCTTGTTATTGGTTTCTTTTTGTGACCCCCACAAATGTCTCCTTTTCTTTTCTGTACTTAGGTATATGTTACCCTAAGTATAGGGGGAGACAGTCTGAGTGTGATCTGTTCATTCCCACCCTTGACCCTCCATGCCTTGTATATAGTATGTTGTACTTAGGATTAGTTCATCCTAAGTATAGGAGGGACGATTGACTTCTCATTCATTCATTTCGTACTTCTTTCATTCTTTATTCGATCATTGTAATATAGGCTTTTCTATACTCAGTACGAGTTATGTCTTCTCTTTTTTCTTTCTGATCTATGTGGACATAGCTCAAGCTAAGTAGAGGGGGTCATATATACTTCGTATATACTTTAGCCATAACTCATACTTTCGTATTTTCAATAATTATGACTAAAATACAATTAATTACACACTTGTATAAAATTCATTAAAATTCCTTGTATATACTGAATAATAAACAAGGTTAAAAATATTTTTATTGCAAAAATATTTTTTTGCAAATTGTTTAAAAAACAGTTTGAAAATCCTTTCGAAAACCTTTTGAAAACTATTTCGAAAATATTTTGTAAATGTTTTCAACCTTTGTAAAGTATTTTTGCTTGTAAAGATTTCTTTTCTTTATGTGAAATAAAATGTTTTGAAAATCTACTTGCAGATGGTTAGGAAAATGGTTGCAAAAATATTTTTAAAAATTATATTTATATTTTATTTGAAAAATCTTTGCAAAATGATTTTCAAATTTTGTAAAATATTTGTAAAAATTATTTGTGAAATTAGTTTCCAAAATGATATTTTCATAATGTTTGCAAAATTATTTTCAAATTATTTTGAGAACTATGTACAACCTTTACAAACCTATACAAACAAGTAAATTCCTATAACCCAACTCTTGTAAATAATAATATTCACTCCCGTGTAAATATATGTACAAATTGTCTTTTTCTAAAATCTTTTTGTTTTAAAAAATCCCTTAAATTTTGCAAAATAAAAATCCCAAAAACATTGGCAAAATCTTTTCAAAATTGCATAAAAATGTGTAAAACCTTTTTCAAAAATCCATAAAAAAATCAATATTAGAAAATTGCATCACAAAAAATATTTTCTGCATTGTGCATAGCATTTGCATTTTTCAATGAGTTTGATAATTGAACTAGTTTAGGTAAAATCTGAAGATTGGAGCTTGGTTGGGCCTTAAATCTACTTAATCACAAGAACCTTATAGGAACTGGAGTTGAGATGCTTCGGGTATGCTAAACTTAATTCTTTGAGATCATGAGACTTAGTTCAGTGTCGTGTTGACTGCATAAGTAGAATATTTTAAAGCACACACATGATTCTTGTTGATAATGACCTAGCTTGCACACATAAACCTTACACTTTGCTCACCTCAGTTGAAGTGGTAGAGGGATGGATTTGCCGGCATGAGACACAAGCCAATGGAAACATCGAAAGTCGCACATTTGTGGCCATAATACCCTAACCCGATCTAGTAGAAATGAGGTCTAAAGAAAGAAGTTGTGCGTTGCAATAAAGCTTCAAAAGAGGGATAGTATACTGGTTCAAGAGAAAAAAATCCTTATCTACATGGGGTTGTATATAGTATTAAAAAATGCAAAATCAAAAACTCCAAAAAAGTGGACAGGCCTGATTGAAAATAAAATGCATGCTGGAATGTACATATTTGTATAGTCAATAAGCAAGCTTGAGCTTCAAAGTCATATGTATGTGAGCCTGCAGTCGGATGACTTGGCTACACTGGTCAAGCATCCTAGGATAGGTAGATACACTGGCTACCGTCCTTTCTTCTCTCCACCTCCTCTTCTTGAGTTGGTTGTATTTGAACTTAGAAGGGAATACCCCGCTTCTCGAGGAAATAGTTGTTGGATTGGGTAATTAAGGTTACCATGTTGGAGAAGACTGACCTTTACCGCTTCAGTCGAGGAGAGCTACATATCACATACAATGTCTAAGATAGATTCATAGTCACAAGGGTTTGCGTATGAGTTGATTTGTTCTGACCTGGCTATTGAGGAAACTTGAGCAGGCTTTTACGATTCTCAAAGGTTGATGTGTTTCAAATCTAATCCCCAATAAGGTCCCGACCGCACCTAAAATCCAAAGGTCCAACTTAAGCTCCAAAATTTGATATTATGAAGACAAGTTTAAAAGTTAAAATCAATCCAAGTTCTTTCTTTTTCTTTTCTTTATTTTTATTTTCTACACTTATTACATAAGTGTTTTCTAGGGACTAGCAAAGGCAAGTATAGGGGCGTGATGAATCTCCATTTCATCATATTTATTTTATCATTTTGGCCTTAAAAACCCTAGTTAAATGCATGCAAATATAATTATTTTGTGCAAATTAACTTTCATTATTTATTATATTTATTGTATATAAAATATAGTTTTTAATACCAAAATTATAGAATAAAGAAAAGAAAAGAAAAAGAATAAAATACCAAAGGTATTTTATGACCCTAAACCTCGAGACCAAGTCAAGAATTGATTTGGTCGACAAGGAATAAAGTAGGGGGATAAGGGGCAATAAATCAACAAAAATCGTATTCTTTTATTCATCAATAATTCATTTCTGGGACTTATTTTATTCTTTATTATACCTTAAATAAATAAACTTTGTACATGAAATTTTAGGAAAAATACATAGATAATACAAAGTTGATTTCACATAAAAATAATATGCAGTGTACTTTTTATACTATGAATAAAAAGCTAAAACCCAAACTTCTCAGACCCATATCTTCTCCATATCAACTCAAAATGTATCAAAATCAGTTTTACTCGTATATAAGTTTTAATAAGCTATTTAATGAAAGTGGTTTCACTTAATTGGAGTTAAGATATAAAAGTTGGTTTTGGACCCCTATTGTATAATATACCTGAATAAAATATTCATTTTATTTATTCTTTATAATTTTTATAATTTTATATTTTATAATTTTGTAAATATTATTTATAATATATGTACATCTTTAGAATATAATAAAACAACTAAAAATAAATTAAAATAAAATAATATACAAAACTACATAGATAAAATACCTATACTTATACTTATATAATATATACATATATTTATTTAAGTGTACAAATAACATCAAAAAATATAACAAAAATATATTTGAGTATATAAAAATAAGTTATAAATATATAAATTAAGTGTTAAAATAATAAAATATAAAATACAAAATTAAAATAACATGAAATGAAATAATATAGCTCAATACACCTATAAATACATTTGTAAAAAGTAACTTGTAATAAATTAACCCTTAAAAATAAATAAAAATCATAATAAAATACTACATGAATTAACAAACATTTTTTATGTTTTAACCAAAAATTAAACAAATCATTTATTAATTTATTTCGAATTATATTCATTTTTAATTACAATTTTGTCTTTTTATGGGTAACGTGACCTTATCAGGACTCGTCAACCATTGATTGGGTCAACTGTCTGACCCAAGTCGTAGGTCTGATAGAACCTAGTTTTGACATCCCCTTCTCGATTTTATACTTCATGATACACTGCTCGAATATCCTCGACTCCTCAATGAAAAATCTTGACAACTCAACGGACCTTCACGCAAACCCATTCCTTTCCTCATACCATTCTTGATCCACATGAAAATCCTCGATCTTGCATCCATGTTCATCACATGTGCATAACCAAGCTCCTCACCATCCCTCACTTTTTGGTTTCCCTTAGCGTCGTGTCTTCCCCTCAAATCTTGCTTTAGGTCTAGATCTTCGTGACAACGAGCTCGGCCAGACGTTCTTGCAGCGAGGAGTGCAGAGTAGAGGAGGTTCCCTCCATCTCCGACCATCGAGGTACCATCTCCTTTCCTCCAGCCAGGAGTGGTCATTTTCTTTGCATTCTAGATGCCCTATAGTCTTAGGTTTAATTCTATGTTTATTTTATGTTTTTATTTTATGTTGTAATTGATTGTTTAGCCTAGGATTTAGATATCAGCTTCACTAGAGCTTTCGAGCTCCGACTACTGTTCTACATATGTGCAACCCCATTTCGACATACCCAAAACGCCTCATTTCTTCACCTCTGTGATCCATCATCTCCCTTCTATTTCCTCTGGATCGAAGGATCTATGCTCCCTCTATCACCGTCTCATTAGAGCACTCCATCCATCCCATTTCACCTCCATTCCATGCTTAATCGGGTCGAGGCACTTTGCCCTCGACCCGTAACTTGTCTGTGCAGATCCTATGCCCTAATAGCCTCATTTGGAAGCGGATTCAAGGAAGAGGAGCCCCTCCAGGTGCCCTAATCTTTACGTCGTCGCCAGGGCCCTCTCAATGGGCTCTAGACTACTTCGAACATCTGGAGATGTGTGTACCTTCCAGGGAGTTATAGAACCCTTCTACAGGGCTAGACGATGCCAGAGGAGGAAGATATCGTTAATCGAAGCTCGCTACTCGCGAGTTCTTAACTTGTTCTTGCAGACATCCTCAACACCACCCGATCGAGGCCAAGTCCCAGTTTCGAAGCAAGTCGTTGGATGCGCCACTCTCTGATTGTTGATCTCCAGTCGGAGGTCTAATCTTAGCCGTCCATGCGAATCATCATCGTGTGTGGGGAAGCTGATGTGTGGCAAGTGTAAAGATCTAGATCATCCGTCTTCGTGATTTAGAGGGTAATTGCATATTTTGCCCCCAAATTTTGTCGCATTTTATTTCGATATTGTAACCATTTTGTTTAGTTTAAAATTTCCTATGTATTTTTCATTAGAACACTTGAGCTTTCATCAAATTACTTTTGGGTCCAGTCAATGCCACCTCACGTGCGGTCCAACGTGAGGTGGTGATTTTGCATGTAAGCCCTTGTGACTTTTTGTACTTCTATTTAGTCTTTAAATTTTTAATCCCATTTAAAGGACTTTCGGATATTTACAGTATAGCCCCTACTGTTATTTTTAATTGTGAATATACCCTTGCAAGTTCAAACATTTTTGTGCTTGTATTTCATTTATTAAGTGCCTTGTTGTAATTTCAAGCTATATTCTTGCATTTGCATTTTAAGCATTTTAACCATTTCCTAAAAATCAAAAATAAAACATTTTGCCCAAGTTTGACTTATAAAATACCCAAAAATATAAAATTTTTATGCAAAATTTTAAAAAATATTTTTTATGTATCTTATTATTTAGTAACTCTAGAACCAAAAATTCCTAAAATAAAAAGAGATAAAAAAATAAAAAGCTCCAAAATACTTTTAAAAAATCTAAAAAATCACCAATAATTCTAAAATATGTCTTTCTATTCTTTATTTTTATTTATCCATGTTAAGATATATTAAAGTTGATTTGAAGAAATTTTGATAGTTTTGCTATTTTTAATCTTCAAATCAATTCAGCCTATTTATTTATTCCCTATTTTGGGATATTTTTTACTTTAAAATAGCAAAAATTCCCCAAAAATCACAAAAATAGCAGAAAATTATATAAAAATCCAAAAACATTTTATTCTATAATTTTAGTATTTTTTAGTTGTATTTATAATTACATTACTCTGTATTGTATATATAGTTATATATATTCCTATAATATATATTAAAAAGAAAAAATGAAAATGAAAATTAGAAAATACAAAAAGAAAATTAAAAATATAAAATTAAAAATAATTAAAAATAAAAAATAAAAAATCCATAAAAATATATAAAATTAAAACCCACACAAAAACACTTAGACAAGAAGAAGAACAATTTTCAATTTTGCGCATTAATTTGCACAATCTGTCTAGTTTGCTCCTTGTGTTCAACACTTTACATACACTATACACATATTTTTTGGAGTTAAATAAAAAATTTTAAATCCAGACATTTGTTTGCATTGTTCTATTTATTTGTGGGATAATTTTTGAGTTACTTGGGGTTCCGTGAGCGTCGCTTCAGCGACAGTGTAGTTCTTGCCTTGTGTAGACTACATTAGACCCTCGTAAAATCTAAGTTTTCAGCCACCCGCCGTCCTCCTTGGTCATATGATCTCCTCCTCATGCCACCATCTTAGACGTCCACTCCCCCCTCACTCTCAACCACTCGATCAGATCCTATGATCTAATCTCATCCGTCTCTTCCCGCCTCTTCCTTAGCCAATGGATGACACCTCATCCAATGGCTATGCTCTTTCCACATCGCAATTTCCCTTCTAACCATAGGATAAAGCTCACCATCCTATCTTGGTCGTTCCTTCACACTTTTCTCACAGCCCTTTGATCAGATCCCTGATCTGATCCAAGCCCTCACTTTGCGCCTTCATCCCAAAAGTTGGATCGCATGCTCTACTGGCTTGGACTGCGTCTTCCTCCTCCAGCTCCCTTCAGTACCACACGTTCTCCACGCCGGCCTCAACGCCCCTTCCTATTTTAGCTCCCAATCCTCGCCACCTTTCCTCGACCAAATTATGCCTCCACGTAGCCATTACTCATGTCATCCTCATCCTACAATTACTCACTCCAGAACCATTTTCCACGGTCAATGCCATTCATCGCAATCACCCCCCTCACCTAGTATAACGGTCGATGTTACTCCACTTTCAAACCCCCCCTCCGCCTCCATTGTCCATTGTCCACCACTTCACTGGCATTGACCCAGCTTTTCTTGCCCCTCTGGTGACATCAGGGGGGCGAATTAATGAGGTGAAAATGACCTCGGCCCAGGTGTCAACTCTCGGTGTCTCTGAGTGAGTCACGGTAGCTCCTCCACCTTTGAGCACCGAGGCACTCGACGTGCGACGACCTGAGCTGGCCACCGTCGCTCAGCCCAAGCCCCTCCTCCACCAGGTTGCCATCTCCAATTAGGTACATCCCCTTTTGCTCTTTCTTTGATTTTCTTCCTTTTATGCAGATGCACACACACCGACCTCCATCTAATTCATGCTCAATCCACCTTCACTACACATCCCCTATCCTCGTTGATCGATCCGCTCACCTCATCTCTTCTTCAGCAACCATCCCCATTCCATGCCATCTCCTCGACCAGAGGTGGAGGAGATCATCCTCCGGGCTCCGCCTTCTCTGCCCTACAGCCCGCCACTCCATTCCCCTTGCTTCAGTTATTCCTCAGCTAATTCATTTTGCTGGTAACCCCTTCATCAGTCGGACTTCGAACGGAGCTCAGTTCTAGAGCTCTGCATCTGGCAAGGTTTCATCAGTGGACATCTCCAGCTACTTTAGCGCTTTATCCGCCACTCGATCTTCATCTTCAGACCTTTAGGTGTCTTCCAGACCTTCAGCCAGCTTGGTTGATGACGACGAAGCTCTGGCACCTTCGCCGAAGCTCCAAACACATTACCTCCGTTGCGACGGTAGATGAGGACCAGAGCATACAGTCATTGTTGGATGGTGCCCATCCAGTGTCCATCCAATGATCAGGAGATTGTTACATAGCCATGTTGAAGCACAGAGGCTCGGTGGGACCGAGCCTCGCCCCAAGTCACCTCGGGCCACCACATGGCCGGAGGCATCGATAGTGGATCTGAACCAGCACCAAACCTCGCCCTCTTCCCAAACCTAGCCCACGCACGTGCCATGCACCTGTGGGGCTGGGTATTTTGCGTCGGTGCCCCACCATTTTCCAGTTATTGCAAAGAGGTCCCTCACATGTGTGTGCGCCTCACGTGTGCGCTTGGGAGAATCGCAAGAAGGCCCTGCTTGATCTAATTAATTTTAGAAATGCCCCCATCGGGGACCTATTTGCATATTTATCCTTTATATTTGGCATGTTTTGTATTTCAATTATGCCCCCAGACTCCATTAAGTATGTCTTGAGCATCCTAATTACAATCAAGTTGATTTTATTTTCATTTTGTTGCTCATTTCACTCTCTACATGATGGCATTGTTAATTCATTAAATTGACACTCTATTTATCATGCTTTATTTTAAGTGATTATTGTGTCTCTTGCTCATTAATCTGAAATGCCATTGATTTATTTGAATGCATCATTTGTCTCTGAAAATAGCCTATCTTTTATTCTCACTGATTTGATTAATTTGGGGCATATTCATGCATGTTTTATGTGTTTGCATTATCATCAGTCATTACGTAGGATATCGCATCATTTTATTAATAAAATTTAAATACAAATTAGATATTGCTCATTCATGTATCACATTTCTTGACATCTTAATAACATCTATTGTGTATAAAAAAATATAAAAAAATGCAGGCTCATTCTGTATCCATCATGTCCTTGCATCACCATGTGCATTTTGTCTACTTATTCTTTGCATATTGTTTGTGCATTTTGTTGCATGCATTAGAAGACCTATATCAATGAATTTATTCACTCGAATTTAATATTTATTTTCTATAAATAGATGAAGAGGCCCGTGGCCCTGTGTTCAACCTTAGTAGACTTGCCAACTAAAATATTTCTCCACCTATTCAAAGGGGTGATATTCTGCATGAAATCTAAGATCATCTTCTATCCTACGATGCTAAAAATGATAAATTAAGCAGGCTATTTCGACATTCATCACTGATGTAATGAGAAAATCCAAAAAATGTAAAATTCAAAATAGCTTTATCTGATCTTGGAATCGTTGAGATTTTAAAGAATATCTTTTTGGAAATATCACTTATGCATGCCATGGAACATATGCCTAGGGTAAAGAAAGGATTGAAGGAAGTATGTAATAATAAGCATCAGCCTCACAAAAACAGACACAATAGAGCTAAAAACATATTCTTACCATGGCTACTATTAATGCGATCAGGAACCTCCCATAAAAAAAGGATTTGGGAGCATTTTTAATCAAGTATGAAATCTTTGATTAATCTTTCGACCGAACCCTTCTTGATAGTGGTTCCTCTATCGACCTCTTGCTCACATCGCTGCTTAAGGAGTTCGGGATGGGTCCGCTCAAATCTACACACATGATCCTTTGGTTTGTTAATCGATCCGTTAAGAAACCCCGAGGTGTTAGAGGATGTTATCAAAACGGTTCATGGCATGCAATTCCTAGTAGACCTGGACATAGATCCAGTCGTACAGTTACTCCAGACACCTATTATACTTGGTCGGTCATTCTTATTGACAGCTAAAGAGGTAGCAGACTGTGTTTGGAAAGATCACTTTCACTCTAGTAGCAATAAGGTCACACTAGATTTGGTCTAAAGCCAAAGAGATCACACATGACCCAAGGGAAGCGGAACAACACAAGGTTGATTGTGATCTTCTTAAGTATATTAGAGACCCTGAGTTATCACTGAATGATATTTTGACCCAGGAATTCCTTGACCCTGAGGAGAACCTAGAAAGCACAATCAAACCAAGCTTCCAAGCTGACCAAGAGGACACATCTGAAGAGCTGATCAATTTATTTGAGGATCCATCCCGAACTGAACAAGAGGACTTCATTGCATATATGATAGGTGTATTTTTGTCTGAATCTGAAGTAACCAAAGTGGATACTAATACATTGGCATATCATTCATTGACCACCAACCCAATTTTTGAGGATATCACAAAGCTGACTCCAACCCAACATGAACTAAAGCCACTTCCGATAAATCGTAAGTATGCCTTCCTTGCAAGTGAAAAGGACTAGTATTCAGTCATCATCACTAGTCGATTAACCATGGATCAAGAATCACGCTTGCTAGATTCTAGAGAAAAACTATAAGGCTATTGGTTGGAATATTTCGGATCTTTGTGGGATCAATCCTACTTTTTTATTCACACCACATCTATATAGAAGATGATTGTAAGTCATCTCATGAATTCCAGAGAAGATTGAACCCTAATCTTCAGGATGTAATCATGAAAAAATCATGACGTGGTGTGACATCAGCTTCATTTATCCTATCTCGTACTCTAAATGGGTCAGCACATAGCATGTGGTTCTGAAGAAATCCGGAATCACTGTGATCATTAATGATCAAGAAGAAGAGATCTCGACCCCTTGTACCTACTCCTTAGCACGTATGTGTTGATTACATATGATTGAACTTAGTTACCAAGAAGGACCACTTTCCACTATCGTTTATTGATCAAGTACTTGAAAGATTGACAGGGAAAGAGCTCTTTTGTTTCTTGGGCAGGTACTCAAGATATAACCAAGCGACAATCACCCTTGAGGACCAAGAGAAGACAACTTTCACTTGTTCATTTGGTACATATGCTTTCAAACGGATGCCCTTTGCATTGTGTAACACTCCAGCTACAGTCCAAAGGTGCGTATGTTAATTATATTTTCTGACATAGTGGGTAGTTTTTTAGATGTCTTTATGGATGATTTCTCAGTCTATGGTGACAGTTTTGATTCTTGTCTTTCTCACTTAGACCGAGTACTTAAGAGATGTTTTGAATTAAACCTTGTGCTATTTTGGAGGAAGAGTCACTTTATGGTGATCGAAGGGATTGTGGTGGATCATGGCATCTCCAAACGAGGTATGAAGGTCGACCCGACAAAAGGTGGATGCAACTGCCAAACTTGAGCCACCAAAATCTGTGAACAATGTAAGGTCTTTTTTAGGGTATGTTGGATTTTGTAGAAGATTCATCCAAGACTTCAGTATGATTGACCAACCTCTGACTTGACTTTTAAGCATGGAGGTAGATTTTATTGTTGATGATAAAGTCCTACAAGCCTTCAATCATTTAAAGGATTTGGTTACTCAAGCGCCTATTTTACAGCGGCCTAACTGGTCTCTCCCATTTGAGATTATTATGGACACATCAGATTATGTTATTGAGGTTGTACTTGGATAGTACAGGGATGGAGTTCCATTTGCTATTCACTATGCCAGCAAAACACTGGATGAGGCCCAAAAGAATTACATCGTGATTGAGAAAGAGTTGCTGACAATGGTATTTGCCTTAGAGAAATTCAGATCGCACCTTCTTGGAATGAAAATTATCATCTACACTAACCACTCTACCATCATGTATCTACAGCAAAAGAAGGATGCCAAATCACGTCTGCTCTGTTGGATCTTTCTGCTCCAAGAATTCAATTTGGAAATAATGGACAAACCCAGAGTTAAAAATGAGGTGGCAGATCATCTATCAAGAATTGAATGCACAACTATTCCCCTGAGTGATGCACCAATCACATAGACGTTTCCTGATGAGTCGATCTTGAGTATCGCCCCACTCCTCGTATGTCGATATTGTGACATATCTCGTTTCTGATGTGGTCCCACAAGATTGGACCAAAGTCAAGAAGGACAAGTTTCTGTCCGACATCCATTTCTGTCAGTGGGAAGATCCATACCTCTTCAGGGAAGGGGTGGATTGTATCTGAGGACGGTGCATTCCTTATGAAGAATATACTAGTGTCCTCAAGCACTATTATAAGTTCGAAGCAGGAGGACACCATTCTGGAAACTAGACGGCAGCTAAAGTTATGCAGTGTGGCCTCTAGTAGCCTATACTATTTAAGGATGTTGCAGTATATGTTGAGGGTTGCACCAACTGTTAGAATTGGGAGGGACCATTGGTTTCAAGGATTCAATGCCTCTGAAGTTTATTCAAATTTGATGTTTTTAATGCTTGGGGCATTGACTTTATGGGCCTATTTCCCAACAGTTGGGGTTTTGAATGCATCCTTCTCACCGTCGATTATGTGAGTCATTGAGTGAAATCTATCCTCACCCTAGTCGCTGATAGCCGTACAATTTGTAGCTTTCTCAAGGACTATATTATCTCGTGGTTCAGGAATCTCAAGATTTTGATATCAGATAGGGGTAGTCATTTTGTAAACAAAGAAGTTAGAAAACTTTCTAAGGAGTATAAATTGACCATCATGTCACCTCTCTTTACCACCCATAGTCCAAATGTTTGGCAGAATTATCTGATAGAGAGATCAAGACTATATTGTAGGATCTTGTACGACCTGATAGGAAGAACTGGTCTTACCTTATTGATTTTGTTATATGGGCTTATCGTACGGCCTATAAGACTCTTCTAGAGATGTCTTCCTATCGACTTGTTTATGGGAAGCCATGCCACATGCCTGTAGAGCTCATTCATAAATATGTATGTGCAGTGAATATCTGCAATCTCGACTCAAAGAAAAATGGTCAGAATCGAAAAGATCTGAATAGACTCTTGGAATTTCGAGACTATGTCAATGACATTAGCATAATATACAAGGAGAAAGCCTAGCACTTGCATGACAAGAACATCCAAAGGAAGACTTTCAAATCAGATCAGAAGGTTTGATTTTTTATGCAAAATTACGAATATTCTCGAGAAAGTTTAGGAGCAAATGGAAAGGGTCATATCTTGTGAAAACATTATGTGATAATGTAAGTATTTTGATATCATAATTATCATATGACGTGCAACCATTCATTGCCAATGGACAGCTGCCGAAGCCATACATAGAGCATGATACATTCATGTCCGTTGTAGATTCAACTAATGTGGTACTTCAGGACGATCTTCCAACAGAAGTTGCAGATTCAGACTCGGAGCTGGACAAAAATATTTTCCTTGATTGATTTTATTCATTTTCTTTCCCATTATTTCATTCTTCCGTTTACTCACTCATCCCTTGCATAAGATTTTATACTTAGGATATGCTTCATCTTAAGTATAGAGGGGATGAGTGATTCAAGTTATTCTTTATCGTTCCATCACTTGTTTCTTAACTTGTTTATATTCTTTCTTATACTTAGGTATAGTTTGCCCTAAGTATAGGGGGAGACAAGCCGAGTCATTGATTTCGTATATTCTAATCCTTGTTCACCCCCTCTTTGTGTACAGACTGCTATATTTAGGATTAGTTGACTCTAAGTATAAGGAAATGATCGACTTCTTATTCTTTTATTCCAATCATTGTAGTATAGACTTTTCCATATTTAGCATGAGTTATGGTTTCCTTTATTACTCTTTGGTCACTTTGAGGACATAGTTCGAGCTAAGTATAGGGGGTCGCATACATGGTATATATACGTTAGCCATAGCTCGTACCTTCATGTTTTTTCAAATAATATGGCTAATACACATTGGGTAAGATTAATAAATAAAAAGATAAACAATCTCCTGCAAAGATGTGTGAGAATTTTTCAAAAAAAATATTTGAAAAAGTTGGTTTGAAAATGTTGTACAAATTATTTCAAAAAAATTGTAAAATGTTTTGAAAAATCTTTGTGAAATGATTTCAAACCTTTCAAAAATATTTAGTTGTAAATGTTTGTAAATGTTATGGCTTACTAACTCTTTTTCATAACCCATAAAAATTGAAAAAGTTTCAAACCTATAAAAAGTTGCAAAACTATTTAAAAAATTCCATTAGAAGTTCAAATAAGAAAATTTATTGCACAAAAATACCTTACATTGCATAAGCATTTTTCAAAATGATAATGACAATTAAACAAGTCTGGAATAAAACCTGAAGATTGGAATTTGGTTTAGACTTTAATCCACTAAATATCACAAAAATCTTATAGGAAATGGAGTTAAGATTTTCCAGGTCAGAGAGACTTAGTTCTTTGAGTCCACTAGACATACAATCAATTCGGCTGGAGTGAGGGAAAAATAAGTATGAGTTTAGCTACACCAAATAAAAGAAGCCAGCAATCAGGTAGTGAATCTAGATTTGATTTCCCTGGGGAAGGGGTATTTCTCTGCCCCTAACTGATAGTGAAGAAGGATAAGAATGGGAGAAGAGTCATAAGGCCACTAACCATTCACTCATCGATCGTATGGGATTCCCATTTAAAGTTCATTATCCTAATTATCTCCTTTACTTTACGGAGAATATTCTCTCTTTAACAAGTCTTATATAATTATATTTTATTTATATACTTCTTTTATCATAGAAAAATAGTAAAGTCGGATTAAAAACATTCTATATCTGTAAAAAATAAGTATTTTTGTACATTATATATTATCGGCTTAGAATATTCCTTGTTTATATATTTTTTAAACTATCCTAGTAATCTATATTAAGAAATAGAAATATAAATAAGATCTTCAAAATTTTAATATCTTCTATATAGATAATTTATATATGCTTTAAAGAATCAATTAACATTTCATATTGGAATTAAAATAAATGGAATTTGAATATTCAAAACTCAAAACGAATTAAATTTGAATTCAAGTTAGCAAATTTGTTTAAAATTATATTTGAGTTCATATTCAAAAATTTTAAAATGAATAGAATCTAGATCCTAGTGGATTGGAAGATATTTGATTCGGTTGACACCCTTACTTTTGAGTCAATTATTGATTATTTACGCCTTGCCAAGTTTCTCTAAACATACATTGCAATAATCATTTACTTAGGGTTTTCTCCAGCGAAGTTATATGTGGTTTGTGTAGCTTATAATTGTGGAACAAAGTAAGCCAACATATTTGAATTCCCTAATTGACGGATGTTTTGGTGAATTGACTAGAATTCAAGCACATTGTCCATCTATGGAAATATAGTGTGTCAAATGTGAAAGATCATGTTGTCCATCTGATGTGAGGAATATGTTAAGTAGCTCATTTTGTTGCTATATGAGTTGAGATGCATGAGAAAAGATGGGGATGCTAGAATGTACTACAAGACTATTACGAGCAAGTTGTTTGAATTAATATAGACAACAGACCAAGAGCTCCTTGGGTTGGAAATGTGGTAATTAGGGGGACAAGGTTATTGTATAAGGTTACTTGTGTGTGCTATATGAACATTACACCACATATTGTTTGAATGGAGAAATTAGAAGTACTTGTGTTTTTTGTGCTTGACTTCCTCTTTATTTCACACTATGTGGATGTATTGTAGCATAAATGACTTCCAAATATTTGCAAAAAAATATGGAGTTAAATGAATAATGATGCATGTCCTACTTGAACTTAGTATTAAAAAAGAGATGGTGATAGAAGGTGTAATACAATATGTAGTACATGCGTGTGCGATTTTGTAATATGTGGTACAAGATTTATGAAATGGGAAGGAATTGAGAGGTAGAGAATTATGAAAAATACATATTCATGTAAGTGCACCCAAATAGCTTTATCTATACATACTAAATTATGAGAATTTATAGTATAATAGATAAACTGCCTGCGTAAGGATGAGATTGGAACCATGTGATGTTATCTCTTGTAGTATGTTAGGAGACAGTTTACTAAACAACTCATGCAAGCCTCAAATTTTAAGTAAGCAAGTGTAGGTTTGCATTTTCATTACTCTAGAATAATTATTGCTTAGTGTGTTTACCTTAAGCCTTTTTAATGCACTTTACGCTGCGATTATCTACTCGAGCATTCCATCGGGCTATTTAGCTCATACTTTACTCTGTAACCCATTTTCGCCATAGGTGAAACAAAGAGGCTATGAGTGTCGCATTCATTTACAAGTAAAGCAAGAACGAGAGAAAATGAAAAGAATGAGTATAAATGTTGTTTTGAGGGAAAAAAACCTCTACCTTGTACCGAACTTGCCTTTCATTTCATGTGTTGTGTTAGAACTTAGAAGTAATTTTAGTATCTTTCATTATGTTGTCATAAGTGTTGTATTTGTATGTTTATGTAGATGGAATTGAATAAGTCATTTTACCCTTTATTTTTAATATTATACTTGATAATGTTTGAATGAATCCAAATGTTGCCCTTATGCTCAAGACCACCACCAGCTGTTTCATGAGCCGGAGATCGGGCGGACATGGTCTCTCAGAGCGTGCAGAGAAAGGGTGGACTATGCGAGAAGCTTATCACGTCCTATAAATATGACCCAAAATCTCTCTCTCTCTCCCCTATTTCGGTAGCTTATCTTCATCAAATAAGAATTAGTGGATGCATGTTCTTAGGATCGGGGTTATGCTCTCTTTAGTTTGATTTGATGGCATTGCCTCATCCTCTTTGGACGACAAAAGATAGTGATTGATCAGGTTTTCACAGCTCCCACATCTGGTCACCTAGCTAGGACCTGGTCGGGTTGCATGGGGAGGAGGGTGCGATACTCAAATTCAGATAAATGGAGTGTTCTTGGCAGGTCGATGAACTATTTTTTTTCAGCAATATTGAGGAACTCTTAAAGCATTGTATGGTTCATTGGATCCAATTTTGTTTGATGAATGATTTGACCATTTTCTAAAACAAGAAAGAGAGATGGAGTATGTGTTTATTACAATGCAATTTGAGATGCATGGTGCTTTAATCTTTGCTGCCACTCCTATTGATTCCACTTAAAAGCTTTAGTTGCCTTCCATCTTCAGTTGCCCTATGCTATAATGTTGAAATCGCCACTTAGCAGCCATCCCAAAAGCCACCTCCTGCATCAAGCCTCACCACGGTCACTCTTGGGGTGGTGGAGGGAGAGCACCAATTGGTAAAAGAAATCTTTGACTCTCTGGGCTCATCTCGCACTTGCAAGTAGGAAAAGGAAATCCAATATAATGTAACCCCTCTTCTTAAAGGAAACTTCCAACATCAATATTATATATAATTCTGTTAGTCACATATTTATCAAAAAATAACTTAATTCTGACGATACTCTTATACCACTAATTAAGATTTAAGAGTGTTGTATAAATAAAATCTAGAAAGCATGATTATGTGCCTAAAAAGCACATATACTATTGGATCCAAAAAAATCTCTTATATATTGTCTTCACAAAAAAAAATCTTAAATATTCTTTGTGGAAAGAGGAATAAATCGACACATAAAGAATGGACTATGCATATTCCAAAAAAAACTATACTTATTGAATAAATTGTATCTTTTATAAATATATACCAATTCTCCAAGTGATGAGAATTTTTGTGGAAACAGTTCTAGTGTGAAGTTGCACAAAATGTATTCCTATGTCAATTGCCCCTTAGGTCTTATATTTATATATATGAAGAAGTCATGTGACAAAAGGGAATCTTATTTATTAAATGGTACTTCAAACTTGGAATGAGCATGAAGAAAGTAACGATACTTTTTTATCTTTTGAATTATTATGCTGGATTGATCGCTCAAAATATTTGATCTCAAAAAAATCAGACCTAGTGAAAAAAATGGGGGGATTCGTTAAGAATGATTCTGATCTAGTTCATGGTCTATTAGAAGTATAAGATGTTCTAGTGAGATTCTTAGGACAAAAAAGATTGCAATCAATTTGATAATAATTAAGTGGTGATGCTTCTATATGTATAACCAAGGAATCATTTATATATAATGCAAAATGGATCTTGTTGTCATAGATTGCTATATTAAAAATACAAATCAAAGTTTGAAAAGGAGGAAGGAGTTTTCAACGCCCAACAAATAGAGGAGGATTTGTCAAATCACATAGTCCAGGCTCTGAGAATATGGCACCCTTATGACGTAAATAAAAACGAGCTGGTTGAAAGTAAAAGAAACTATAATTCGTAGTAGTAAGAATATAACTGGAAAAATTATTCACCTATAGAAAATAAAATGAAAGATTTTATTGACAGGACAATCACTATTGCGAATCAAATATAACAAATCAAAAAGGGGAAAAAATAATTCTAATACTTGATATAAATATTAGAAGTCCTAACGAAACAAATTTGATAGAACATTCAAATTGTGAAAATACATTTGGCTATATTCAAAAGGACCTGATTAATATGTAGATACAATGTTTTATTCATTGAAAGAATATAAATCAAAATCTTTCTATATATTATTAACATCCTCAGGTCAATGTGCAATTTTCCGTTAAATTAATAAAAAAACAAATGGAAAAAACCCCATTTCTAACATTACATATAATAAAAATGCCATGTTGGTGGGACTAATTAGAGTTGCAGTGGCAGCTGCATTTCCTGTTAGATATACAAAGCAAGTGGTAGCATTGACCCAAAAAATCTGAGATAAAGCTTTGTGAACGAATATCCAATGCATATGCCTTGCAATTTCCGAGTTGCTATTATTATTATTAACATTATTTTGTTTTTGACATATCATTCCTAATAAATGTTTATGCATCTGCATTCCTTTTGCATCAGGAGGGTCAAGATAATGGACATTGTATCCTTCCCACATGATTTCTCTTTTTATTTTAAAAATCCACTTTGACGTAATCTTTATGTCATGTAATTTTTCTAATGAAATGGTATTTTATACAAATATATGTATAAGGAAAAATGAGGCTGCCCCCGCCCTATTTTCCTGCATTTTTTTATTTTTTTACAGAATATCACCATGTATATTCATTTATATATCCCTCCTATATGTCATTCGAATTTCATCAGAAACAGAGACCCATATGCCCTCCATCTAAAACATGTAATCTTAACAGACTAAACATTGTTGTAATCGACTTGTTCTAGATGGAGGACATAGAAGTCTGTTTTTGACAAAATTCGAATGACATATAGGAGGGATAAATGACTATACATGATGATATTTTGCAAAAAAAATAAAAAAATAATAATAAATACCTGAAAATAAGGCGGGAGCAGCCATGTTAGGGGCAGCCCCATTTAACCCTATGTATAATAATAAATTCATAGCAGCTAATTATCATTTATCTGATCTTTCAGATTCGAGAAAACAGAACCGATCAATCCAGAACCGATAAATTAGATACGGTAAAGTTTTTTATCAGCTTATATGAATGTTGTCGTCATGCTGACATTATCACTGGGCTCGAACAGTTTGAACCATCGGTCAAACTAGATCCGATGCCCAACCAATTCAATGTCTGGTCCAATTGTTTAAACCTTAATCAAACACAACTACCATGTCATTCACCTTTGCCATTTCTAACGTCAAAGTTGATATTTAATCTGTTATTCAATATCACGATGCAATGAGGTCCCTTGCTATCTGCATCCGTCTACCTTGAAGCATACTTAGATCCATTGCATCAGACAAATCTATCAAGGAAAAGAAATGTGCATTGCTCACGATATTATCACAGTGATGGAGTAGACAAGTAATAAAACTTTGCTCTAATTTTCAAGTTATTTTCTTCAAAAAGGAGCAAAAGTAAATCCGAGCACAACTGCTCAGACGCCATGTGATTTTCGTCCATCAACAGAATGTGAAAATACAATCCAAATTCAACGAATCCACCTTGCAAGAACTATCTGCAGAAGCAGACAAGCACCGTGTGTTGCAGACGGCCTTTCCTACCGCTGTACATTTCTAATCAAATAGCAAATACCAAGGCAATAGCATGCTTTTCTCCAAACTAACTTGGTGTTGTTGTCAAGACCACATGATTAACACTTCACCCCTAGCTCAATAATACGACTTCAAATATATGTTTACAATGCAACTGTCTTACTGAATGTCCAAGGTCACAGAAAGTACTGATAATAACAATATTATTATTATTAAAAGAAAAATTTATAGTAATTGCAATGGAAATTTAGAAATCAAGAAGGATAAAGACTGAATCAAGTAATGTGATGTTAGTTCAACTCTACATACTTCAAAAAATAACTTACACTTCGGATGTGCTGCATTTGGTAGGAAGCTGTTGTAAACCATCGACGAAAAGGCTATCGATCGCCTTCTAACAAGAAACCAGAAAGTAGATGCATCAGGGAATCGGTCTTTGATCTGCGTAGCCACTCATAGAAGCTCAAGTCGTAGCACAATGCTTCTCTGGGTGCCGTGATCAGATCACAGATTTGTTTGTTTCTGACGAAGAGATAATGTAAACAAGACCTGGAGTAGTTCATCATGAGGAGGCTACGCCTTTCTCCAGCACAGGTGCAGCTGGTGGTGCTTCTTGCATTTCCAGAAGCTTCTGCTCTTCCTCGTCAACTTGTGTAGACACTTCCTTTGGAGCTTCTTTTGATTTTGATGTGAACTGCTGGTACAAAACTCCACCAAGCATGCATATAAGAAGCCCAATGGTGCCAACAAATGTAGAATGCTTGTCCCATATCACCAAATTAATAACCACTGTCAGGAGTTTATTCACAATGCCGAGCACTGTAAAGCCCGTGGCTGAGATTGCTCGCCTACAGGAAAATCCAAAGAAGGAAATAGCAAACCAAACAGGCAGGACAAGCCTACAGGGAGAATCACAGCCATGGAATGCCAATCCGACTCATCGGAAATTTCGTGTTTTATCTTCTTCAGCTCCCCCATTATAAGCAGCTCTAGTGGAAATAATAAAAGGGCTTCTAGATTGTTATATAAAACCAAGCCCCAGGTGTTCAGCCCTATGGTCATCACTACATGTTTTATGTAAACAAAATCAATGGTCATGCTCACAAGATAGGCAACTGCCCAGGTGTACGCGGTTAAGGTGAACTGGTAATCTGTCATCACGTAGATCAAACTACCACAGAAAATTGTCGCCAAAGAAAGCCATGTGTGATAAGACAGCCATGGTTGATGCAGAAAGAGGGTTTCACCAACTGCAACAAATATAGGAACTGCAGATCGAAACACGATAAAAGTGTCAACATTGGCGTGTAGCAGGAGCTCGCTATTAGTAAAGAGAGACAGATAGAATATGGCAGCGGCAGGGAGGAACTTCCACATCGTAAGAAGATTAAGGCGGTCATAATCGACAAGCTTGAACCATCCACATAGCAGGACACCAAGTGCGCTGGTAAAATACTGCAAAGCAGTTAAAGCACCAGGATAGGGGAACTTCATGACAGCCCATTTGTTGATTATGGAAAGCAGTGATGCTGAGATGCAATATCCAGCAGCTATACCATACACAGAAGCTTGTTGGACAAGGCTTGCAATGATTTCGAGAGGCGTTAATCCACTAAACGCAGACGAATTGTTGCCTGTGCTGCTGACAACAGTTTCATCCAAGTTATGGGCATCATTGGACATCTGCACCCAGAGAAAAGCATACCGCTTGATAAAGATCATGTAAATAGTTAAGCATGTAAGAAACTAAAACAGTGAAACAAAAAACAAGGCAAAGCCTTCATGTCCATTAGACAAAAGGAGGCACCGGATATATGATAAATTATTTGAGCGATTTAAAAGTAATCAGAAAAGAAACATAAGATGAGTCAACTTTTTGTGTATGTTCCGTGTACTTTAAAATGCTAAAAGTGGTGCAAGGATGCAGTTGAGTTCAGATAATTATAACTATATTATGTAGATTTTGACGAACTGCACATGGTAGCTAATTGGTAAGCTTGACCATGAAAGTGCCCAAAAATTTTCTGATAAGCCTGCTGAGTGCTGACTATTAAAAGCCTAAATAAATTCAGAACCATACTAGGCAATCATAAATTGTGATCAACTCAGCTCATTATACTGTCATTTTTGCCTTGTGATAGACTTCTTAGAATGAAAATTCTGACTAAAGTCCACTTGTATATGAGCATTCTCTCCTTGCTAAAAGATGTTTTTGGAATATTTGAATGTCAAACATTTCTTTTGAATATTAATAGAATTTTATAGTTTATTGAATCCCTTTTTGTAAGGATGAATTGCATTGAACAATAAGTACATTGGATTATTAGTTAGGATATAACTTTTTCATGGTTTTATTATAATTATCGTGGTTCTTAAGGAATATGCTTATGTTTTTCAGTTATATGTCCAAGACATTATTCTCTGAATGAGATTTCTTGCAGCTTAAGTGCATAACATTCATAGAATCCTTTAAATAACGATGAGTTCAAAATCTAAATATTAGAACATGTTACTTTATTGCGGTATGTAATCCTCTAATTTTTTGGTGAATATGCAACCCAGATCATTGTTATAATAGTGGAAATAGAATATTTTCCTGTGAACTCTTAAACTTCTAGTTCAAATCTCTTGTGGTTTAAACATGACCAGAGGAATAAAGTCGGTCTTCAAGTTCCTTAATGAATAGAAAGTGTATGGAAATGTTCTCTGTGCACTAATATACCATCATATATGTATAACTGTGCCAATTTAATTAATCTTTGTAGAAATCAAGGCTTAAGCCTCGATCACCTCAAGGCTTATGCATTTCCTTATAAGGAACAGCCTCAATTCGCCTCTCAATTTTTAAACCTTAGGAGTGATGGCAATGTCACAGCCCTCATCATCTGCATGGTCTAGAGAGTAAGATTTCCCACCTGGGAACCCATTGCCGCTCTCATATGCTTGGGTTCTCATCCTCGTCGTCGCTCGAGACTTCTTGCTTGCCTCATGCAGTACCACTCACACTCCGCATTCAACCCTTTATTTATTTTTATTGATGTTGACACCACTTATTTTGTACAACTGATATCTCATCATCTTGATTGGCCATGGGTGAATGTCTGGAGCAATGGGCAAGCAAATCTAAAAATAGCATTGCCTCTAGGGTTCTATAGAAAGAGAAGTTTATTCCTTAAAAGAACCTCATAGAGAACTAGGAGAAGCGTTACTAGGGCTGTGCCTCCTTGTACAACCTTGCATGGTCCTTGCTTCAATCTTTTGTTGCAATCATAGCACAAACTTGAGGAAACATGGATGCCAATGACCCGCGTGCAATGGGAAAATTGTACGCATGATCAATATAAAGATTTGTACGCATGATCAATATAAAGATGGCCTCAAAACAGTGCATTAGAATTTATCCACTCCTAAAATGAAAATTCATGAACCTGCTTGTTTTAATGCCATGTGGAAATCTGAAATGTGTGCAACATTAGAGAACAAGAAACAAGAGAAACATCATCTACATGGTTCAAGATGATCTTGGAGACCAACTCACTCCATATAAGAAGATCATATGGGGGCAAATCTTGATATTAGTTTTATTGAAGAATACAAGAGATGCAAGGCTCTTTATATAGCCATACTAGCATAACCAAGTAGTAACTCTAACCAATATGGGACTAAGAAGGGTTGCAGAGATCAGTAGTCGGTACTTGGTCAGCGCGGTCATTGACTAAGGATTAATCGCCAGTCGGACGGCTAATCGGATTTAGTCTGCCATTAGTCGATTTTTAATTTTTAATTATTTTAAATATATAAATCATTTTTATACATATATTCTTATATATTTGCATAGATTTGTACATCTTATATACTATCATAATGAAACAAAATAAGTAATCCACTTTAAATATAATATTAAGCATATTAGAATAAGTTTGCTTTTAAAAAAAAAGCTCTATGTAAAAGTCAACCGAGTAGTCGGCCCTATTAGTCGGGTTGACCGATTAATGGCCGACTAGGCCTGGTCCCTCCCCCCTCCCCCCTCGACTCGACTAGTCGGCCGACTTCTACAACAGTGGAACTAAGCATAACACATTTGGTCTGATTTCTCAATTCTCTCAATAGCGGTGAACACAACTTCAGCATCAAATTAGGTATTAAATTTAAGGTTGCTAGCGAAGATTGGGTGATGTTGATGACTTCAAATTATGGTTGGAAGACTAGCCTAGAAGTGGAGCCCCATGTACTCTTGTAAAGGATAATAAGGCATGTGTGGCACATTATTGGAACAGAGGAGTCCGCCTACATGTCAATTTTTGTCACCTCAATCAAATCAAAGGATGCATGAGCTTACAACATTGTATAACATTATCGAGAACTAACGGACAATGTGGTGGACAACTGCTTTAGCCGTAAAGAGGTGAAAGTACTTCACACAAACTTCCTCCACAGCATGGCTTATTGTCCTTTTTCTCTGAAGATAAGTTGCCCTTGTCTTAGCTTGCTAAGGTTTTCAGGATTTGAACAAATATAATGAAAGAAAGGTCAAAAAAATGAACTGGTTCAATCTCAAAGAGGTGTTAAGGTTGTCTGTGAATACATACTCTTCATTTTAAAATGACTTAACCATGGGGATAGATGGAGCATGTGAATCGAGTATAATGGTGGGCTTCATTGATGGGAGTTAGACAAATTTGTTTAATTTTTGTAGTAAGCTTAATTCTCAGTGTTTTTCGTCCAGGGGTGATGTACCAAAGCAACTACATAAAGGATATACTAAACAATTTCTTGATGGCATCTAGTCTTTCAATAAACAATAAAAAGTCTGTAATGGTGGGTTTCATTGATGGGAGTTAATATAAATTTGTTTCATTTTTGTAGTAAGCTTAATTCCTGGAGAGAGTTTGACAACCCAGGTTTTGGGGATAGAAATGGTTTCAGGGTATGCAAGTGTGCATGGAGGACATGGTTTTGAGGATAGAAACGAAGAGGGAAAAGTCATTCTGGATTTTGTAACTGCATATGATCTTTTCATAGCAAACACTCTTTTCAAGAAGAGGGAGGAGCATTTAATTACTTATAAGAGTGGCTCAACTAGAACACAGATCGATTACTTTGCGTTGAGGAGAAGAGATCGGTTGTGTTGCAAAGATTGCAAAGTAATCCCTGGAGAGAGTTTGACAACCCAACATCACTTGTTAGTCTTGGATTTACAAATAAAAGGGCTGGTGAAGAAAAGGAAGGTTCCTAAGATCACTAGAACTAGGTGGTGGAATCTTCCGCTGAAGCAATCAAGCTTCAGGGAGAAGGTTTTAGAAGATTTATCTTGGGATTGTAGCGGTAGTGCAAAGAGATGTGGGAGGCAGTAGCATCTTGTATCCGAAAGGTAGCCAAAGAGATGCTAGGCGAGTCAAAAGGAGGAGCTCCGGGTCAAAAGGAGGCTTGGTGGTGGAGTGAAGGGGTGCAAGAAAAGCTAAAAATTAAAAGAGCTTGCTTTAAAGCTATGTCTAAGGATAGAACAGAGGAAACTGTCACAGACTATAAAATAGCTAAGAAGGAAGCGAAGAAGGCTGTAAGCGAAGCTAAGTCAAAAGCTTATGAGATTTTGTATAAAAATCTCAACTCTAAGGAGGGCCAGAAGGATATATTCAGGTTGGCCAAAGCAAGAGAAAGAAAGACCAAAGACCTTTCTCAAGTGAGATGCATTAAGGACGAGGAAGGTCACGTGCTTGTTAATCAGAAGGATATAGAGACTAGATGGGAGCAATACTTCCATAAACTTTTCATTGGAGAAGGAAATAGAGAGATCACTTTGGGTGATATAGCTAGTAGTGAAAGTTACTTGAATCGTGCATGCTATAGACGAATACAAAGAAAAGAAGTAGAGGAGGCTTTGAAGGTTATGAGACCTGGGAAAGGTGTTGGACCGGATGACATCCCTGTAGAAGTTTGGAAAGTTTCAGGTGAGCGTGGTTTGACTTGGCTTACGAATTCAATGTTATTTGGCGAAGCAAGAAAATGCCTGAAGATTGGAGGAGGAGTATCGTGGTGCCTCTTTATAAGAACAAAGGAGACATTCAAAATTGTTCAAATTACAGAGGTATCAAGCTGATGAGTCACACTATGAAAATTTGGGAACGTGTGATCGAAAGAAGGTTGAGGCAAGTTTCTCAAATAAAAGAAAATCAATTCGGATTCATGCCAGGTCGCTCAACTATTGAAGCCATCCATTTGCTGAGGAGAATAATGGAGATTTATAGAGCTAAAAGGAAAAATCTCCATATGATCTTTATTGATTTGGAGAAGGCTTATGATTCCGTCCCACGAGAGATACTGTGGAGAGTTTTGGAGAAGAGACAAGTACATGTCCTATACATTAATCTCATAAAGGATATGTATGATAGGGCTTTATCTTGTGTAAGGACCCCGACGGGGAAGACTGACTATTTTGATATCAACATTGGTTTACATCAAGGTTCAGCTTTGAGTCCATTTCTTTTTACTTTGATTATGGACGAGTTGACAAGTCACATTCAGGATGAGTTACCTTGGTGTATGTTATTTGCTGATGATATTGTGTTGATTGACAAGACTATAAATGGAGTAAATGAGAAGCTTGAGGTTTGGAGACATGCATTGGAGACTAAAGGTTTTCGTATAAGTAGGGCTAAGACGGAATATATGGAATGCACCTTTGATGGAAGCAATGGTGAAGGAATCGAGGTGAAGATTGGTGACGATAACATCCAGAAGAGAGATTCTTTTAGATATCTGGGATCTATTTTGCAACATGATGGAGAAATTGATGGAGATGTTACTAATAGAATAAATGCAGGCTGGCTAAAGTGGAGAGGAGCCTCCGCTGTTCTCTGTGATAAGAAAATGCCTTTAAAAATTAAAGGAAAGTTTTACAAAGCAGCCGTGAGACCTGCTATGCTTTATGGTTCTGAATGTTGGCCTGTGAACCATAGACATGTGCAGAGAATGGCTGTAGCAGAAATGAAAATGCTAAGATGGATGTGTGGACATACACGTAAAGATCGGATTCGGAATGATGCAATCAGAAAGAAAGTTGGTGTAGCTCCGATCGAGGATAAGATGCGAGAAAACCGCTTAAGATGGTTTGGTCATTTGCAAAGAAGGTCAACTGATGCACCGGTTAGGAGATGCGAGTGTTGGGATGTTGAGCCGGCTAAGAGAGGGCGAGGACGGCCCAAGAAGTGTTGAAAAGAGACTATACAAAGGGATCTTAGTTTGCTGGATATAAGTCCGAGATTGACCCAAGATAGATCTGAATGGAGGCGAAGAATCCATGTAGCCGACCCTACTTAATTGTGGGAAAAGGCTTTGTTGTTGTTGTTGTTGTGTTGTAGTAAGCTTAATTCCCGGTGTTTTTCGTCCAGAGGTGATATACCAAAGCAACTACATACAGGATATACTAAACAATTTCTGGATGGTATCTAGTCTTTCAATAAACAATAAAAAGTCTGATTTTGCCCATTGGAAGCTATATTGTCAGTGATGTGAATGTACACACGAATTGCCTCCACACCCGTACTTAGTGTCCTTTTCTAGAGATAAGTCACCTCGCCTCATTTGCTAAGTTTTTCAACATCGAATAAATATGATGAACAAAAGGTCAAAAAAATAAACTAGTTCAACCTAAAAAAGGAGTTCAACAAGGTTGTCCACTGCCACTTCATTTGAAAATGACATAATATAACCATGGCAATAGGTGGTCTGTGAATTAGTTATAGTGGCGGGTTTTACTGACGAGAATTAAGACACTTGTTTCATTCCGTTCTTGAAGTAAAAAAACGGGGGAGGGTGGACATGCCACGATGTCTGCTCCAGATGTATTAAATCAAAAGAAAGAAACGCTTACATGAGCCAAGACTCGTGAAGAGCCCTGGAATGGAAAATTACACTATCTGCATAAAACTGTGCAGAGACAAAGATCGCATCATTTCTAACCAAATAGCCCAAACAACTGGTACCGGGAAAAGAATCTCCAAGCTGGGATGATACTTATTCACATATAGAGTGCCCCAAAAAGTCTATGTTTATGGAGATTCGGTCAGGCAACAAGTTCCTATCATACTCTAAAGATCTTTTCACAAGAGAAGAAAAGATAGGGCGTGCCCGCAAAGAACCTAGAACAACAATCTCTTGTCAAAATACACCCTCTCCACATTAGCCATAAGAACACGCCAATGTAACTTGGCACCTTGAGATCCTAAATAAGCTTGCAATCACGAGCCAAGTGATCCATTGATGGGGCTGAAGGTCCGTCCACTGCTTTATGTGCACAATTTATCGAGAAGTCTCAGCCCTTCCAAGTCTAAGATCCTCCGACTGAACCAGGCAACTGGCTTTGAGAATCTATGAGCTGAAGAAAATCCTTCAGATGCTGATCAGAGAAGTCTACTAAAAAAGAGGGCATCCAGTTGCCGTTCTCCCAACAATCCACCGGCCTCATTCTGTGATCAACAGTCAAAGCAAAAAAGGCAAGGGAAGCAGCCATTATTAGGCCACCATTAGTCCAGTCATTGATTCAGAAAGCAAACGACTGGTTGTCTCTGGAAACATACCGAAAGAGCTCCATGAAATGCGACATCAAAGATCTGATGTCATTCCAAAAGGTTAAGGAGTAAAAAGGAGGACAAGTCATCGTTTTGGAACTCAATTGGTGGAGGTTGGATGAGCTCTGAGGAAGGGAGATCTAAAGTTTGTGCAATCGTGTGGGCATTGTGGTTGGCTAGAAACGATGTCATTTTAAGGGAAGGAGGTTTTATGTTGAGAATGTCTTGGGGAACGCCACTGCCCTTTTTGAGTTGTGGCGGATGTAATTTTTAAATTTTTTTAATTTATACATTTTTTTGGCTAGATCTCTAGAGGAGGTCTATCCCACCGTTCTCTCAAAAAAATATCACCCTGTGCTCAGACGTCATAGATCCGACGTATGAGCCTGCAACACAAGTCCTCATTTCTGCCCCAGATTCAAGAAATCAATTTAAGAAGCAGCACCTTATTCATGGTTTCCACGCATGAAACCCAAAGGTCCCCTTCTATTTTGGAGTGTAACAATATCCCAATCAGCCAAGTGAATGTGCACCATATTGACCAGATTTACTTCATAAAAATCTCTGCATAATCACCTCAAGGTGACAACAAATTCCAACTAGGAGACGTGATGACATGAAAAAATAGAAATCACCGTGAGGACAGCCTTTACTAGCACCAATTTACTGCATGTAGAAAGGATGACCACCTTCCATCCATATAGCTTTTCTCCAACTTCTCAATGATAGGGAGCCAATCATCGTTTCAAAGTCTATCACAAATCAAAGGAAGTCCAAGATAGCGGATTGGTAGAGATCCGCGTGCCATGCCCAATTCATCCACATGGGCCAACTACTCTACTTAAGACATACCAAAGGGAATTATGGTCGACTTGTTTTGTTAAAGGTTGACCTTACAATTCTCCAAAAACCTCGAGGGTCACAACCAGCCCCTTTGCCTCCTCTTGCCCTCCTTCAATAATGAAGATGGTGTCGTCCACGTACTGAATAGGAGGGATTGAAATGTCCCCAATAGAGCACCCTGAGGTGAGTTCATGTCGCCTAACTTGACCAACCATGCAAACCAGCACATCAACAGTAATAACAAACAACATTGGGGTTGAGGGGCAGACCTGCCTCACACCCATCTGCAGATGGGAAAAACCCCTCAGGATAGCCATTAACAAGCATTGAATAAGATGTTATGGTGACGCGTTATGATCTAGACATCTGAAAGAAGGCCATTCACTCGTCAACTTTTCTAATATGTTATGATCTCAATAACCACAACCAAGCTATCACCAATCTGCCTTCCATGTATAAACTTCGACTGCAATGTGAAAACAATATGGTACATAACTACATTCAATATGTTTCTGTTCACCAGGACCTTAACCATCACCAAATAGTTCACATTTGAGAGGACACTTGGCCTGAAGGCCTCCAACCTCTCAGAAACCTCCTTCTTTGGGAGGAGGAAAATGAGAGCTTTCTGAAATATGGAAGTGTTGCAACCATGGACGGCCATATCGCGATATATTGGCGATATATCGGCGATATATCGGTATCAACAGGTCACCGATATATTGCCGATATGGTCGATATCGACCCGATATATGCCATTTTATTCACAATCTCGGTTCAATGTCGGCGATATGGCGTCGATATATTGTATCGACATGGTACCGATATCCATACCGATATCGATATATCCTTCCATGGTTGCAACCCCTAAGGATTTCCACAGAAAGTCTGAACAAGAGGCAAGCTTTGTTTCTTGCAGCATGGCAATATCACATCCTCATTCCTGCAAATATGGAATTAAAAATCGCGCCTCAGGGCGCTCGAGGCGTACGCCTCGAGGCGAGGCGGCCCATTTCCGCCCTGGGGCGTACGCCTTGGCAGTTTCCAGTGAGGCGGTCGCCTCACTCATGAAAAACGTCGTGAGGCGTGACCGCCTCAAGGCGGTTCGAGGTGTTGGCTGAGGCGAATTGATTTTAAGTGGGTTACGTGCAGTGCATGTGACCCACTTTACTAACCCTCCTCTCCCCCGATTCCCGAATTCCATATAGATCGTCCCCCTTCGACTTCGAGCGAAAAGCCCTAACGAGCCCCTCCTCCCGACGCCGGCGACGTCGACCACATCTGGAGCTGCCGCAAGGCTCACAAGAGTCGCAACCACCTTTCGGTGTCAGAGATCTCTTCTCCAAGCTCGCGAGCTCCTCCATTCGCCACCGCCTCTTCCTTTTACCCCATCAGGTTCACCGTCCATCGCCATTTTCAATTTTTTTCATTTTTTTGTTACTTATTATATCTTAGTAACTCGTTTAACCTGAATCGTAGACTATGCAGCTTGTTATTTTCTTGATCTCAGTTATCTCTATATGACCTTAGTGTATAGGATGCAAGTAGATTTGCATTTATCTGCAGTTGATCTTCTTGCATTTTTTCTACAGAAACACAGATATCTACAGCCATTTCCTATATAAACATGCATGTCTGGATTTGTAGTTCATAAATGGCAGTGTTCATTATTTCATTATTTTTTTTGCCGAAGTGACATAGTTGTTACTAGTAAACCCCATGAATATGGATATCAAGTATCAACTCCATTTCAATTTGGTTCTCAGAATCGATCGGTTGATTGAATAGTTTTCCAGTTGATAGATTTTTGACCATATAACTGTTTGATCATTCGACTAATCCTCTTGAATGGTCAATTCAACAATTAATTGACTACGCACAACTTTTGCTCAATTCACCAACCGAGTGACCAATCTGACCAGTCGACTGAGCTCAATGGTTCATCTGATTGAAATATTTTTCATCGATTGAAATATTTTCCCGTCAACTAATTTTGGTAATGAACACTTGATTTAATGGATAATGTCTGCTATATCCAATGAACACATCTTTTCATGGTTTTACATAATTTGGCACCATCTTCTTATGCATCTAATTGGATCCAATAGGTGATTAACATGTTTTATTTATGATGCAATGTGCTATAAATTTCAGAAATGCCGAGAGCTAACAAGAGAGGCATAAAAGATTCTGAAGGAGGTCGAAGTGACCCCGGCTGGAAATATTGTGTTCCAGTCGAAATGGAGGATTCTCAGAAGGGAAAAGGTTATCTTTACGTACAATGCAATTTCTGTGCTAAGCGGATTACAGGTGGCATTGCGAGACTCAAGCACCACCTTGCAAAAACTGGGAAGAATGTTAAAGCATGTCCAAAAGTCCCAGTTGAAGTGTCAAATGAAATGAAGTGTTTACTGGCAAGGCTTGAAGAGAGAAATAGAAGAGCAGTGGAAGAGATGGAAGAACTTTGCAAAGAGGATGCTTATGAAATGGAAACACCTCATGGGAGCAATGAACATCAAACAATGACAGGAGGATCCAGCAGTGTGAAGCAAGTGAGAGGTCCTATGCACTTATTTGTTGGTGCATCCGGTTTGGGAGGTCCCACAATCGGAACTAGCAACATAAATGAGAAGCAACTTCAAACAACATTGAATTCATCATGGAAGAAAGAAGAGAGAACTCGTGTTTGTCATGATATTGGAAGATTTTTCTTTGAAAATGGATTGGCATTCAATTGTGCAAATAGCCCATCATTTCAAACAATGCTCCATTCTGTGGGAGCATTTGGGAGGGGATTGAAGCATCCAACCGCATACGAGTTGAGATCTTGGATACTGAGGGAGGAAGTGAATAACATTGGCAATTTGATGAAAGCGGCAAAAGCTTCTTGGGCGGAGACAGGTTGTAGCATCATGTCTGATGGTTAGACAGACACGAAAGGTCGTCCACTTATCAATTTTTTGGTGACCAATCCAAGTGGGACTTGGTTCTTGAAGTCCATAGATGCATCTGACAAAACAAAGAGTGCACATTTACTTTTTTCCCTGCTCGATGATGTAGTTGAGGAGGTCGGTGAGAGCAATGCCGTGCAAGTTATTACTGACAATGCCTCAAACTACAAGGCAGCTGGAAAATTGTTGATGGAGAAAAGAATACATTTATATTGGACCCCTTGTGCTGCTCACTGCATTTATTTGATGTTAGAAGATATTTTGAAAATGCCTTTGCATGCCTCTGTTTTCAAAAGAGCGAAAAAAGTTATCAACTACATTTATGCTCATGGTTGGGTTTTGGCCATGATCAGATCAAAGATTGGGGGAGATTTGGTCTGTCCTGCTATTACACGTTTTGCTACTGCTTTCCTTACATTGCAGAGATTGATTGTTGTAAGGGACTCTCTCGAGTCTTTTTTTACTTCCTATGCATGGAAGAGGAGTCCATATTCCACCAAGCCCAAAGGGCAAAGTGCATGCAACACAATTTTGAGACGGAAATCCTTTTGGCCGGGTGTTGCCTTTGTGATTAACACAACTAAGCCATTGGTCATGGTCTTACGAATGGTTGATTCAGAAAAATATCCCCCAATGGGATTCATTTATGAAGCCATTGATAGGGCCAAGGAACAAATTACACTTGCATTGAGCAATGAAGAAGAAAAATACAAGCCATTTTGGGACATTGTGGATTCTAGATGGGATCGCCAACTTCATACTCATTTGCATGTTGCAGCCTACTTTCTCAATCCCCAATATCAATACGATTTCTCATTTTCCACACACATCGAGATAAAGATTGGATTGTATGCTTGCATGGAGAGGTTGATAAGCGATCCCTTGGAGAGGGAGAAAGTGGATCTACAGATAGATGCTTTCAGGAGTGCACAAGGTTTGTTTGGATATTCTAATGCTATAAATACACGCAAGAAGAGGAGTCCTGGTAATGTATTCCTCTAGAGTCTCAATATATTATTCTTTGCTTTTCATTATTAAATCTAACCATATCTTATGAATTTACGACCATCATCAGCTGATTGGTGGAGGGCATTTGGAGATGATACTCCTGAGCTGACCAAGTTTGCAAAAAAAGTTTTGAGTTTGACATGTAGTGCATCTGGTTGTGAACGCAATTGGAGTTCATTTAATCAGGTAGTATTTTGACTTGAGTAGGTCATAAACCTATTCTCTAATTATATATATTTGAAGCTTGTCCATGTATATTGGGTAGGTACATACGAAGAGGAGAAATCGTCTCACACAAGCAAAACTCAATGATTTGGTTTATGTGATGTTCAACTTGAAGTTGAAGCAGAGGGAGGTCAAGAAAAAGACTGTGGAGGATCCCCTGTGCTTGGAAGATGTGGATTCTGGTGATGAGTGGATTTCAGAGCTTCAAACATGTGAACAGGATGCATATCATGAGCTTGATGCAAATACTCCTCTGGAGGTGGATGCTGCGGAAGCTGAGGAAGAACAAGATGATTCTCGTAGGAAGAAGAGAAAGAAAGGTAAATGTGATGTTAAACTTATTTCATTAGAATAAAAATACAATATACTAACAAAGTAACAAATAACAATGGTATTGTATAATACAGGTAAAGTTGTGGTTGATATTGATGAGGACGAGGTTCATACTGGAGATGATATTAGCAATGGAGATGATGATGAAGAAAATCTAAACTACATGGATGATCCAATGAGCAGTAGTGAATCAGAGGAAGATAGTCTTGTTGCCGCTGTTAGAGTTCACGACAATGATTAGAAGATCTCTAGGAGTCTAGAAGACGAGCATGAATCGACATTCTACTTTTTGAATTAGAAATAGGATTTGAAATCTAGAAGTTGGAACTTATTATGTTTTGTACTCTCTATTTTGTCTTGCATTTAATTCTAACATTTGGTACACTACAAGTTTACGAGTCTAAGACAACGATGAATTGCATTTGAATTCCTCTACTTGCTTTATATACTTCAAGATATGTGTTATTGTATTGCTTTCTTAATATTTATACAATAAAAAATGTTAGATTAGTAAATTTTTTGGGGAAAACTGAGGCTTACGCCTCGACCGCCTCGAGGCTACGCCTCGCCTCGATTCTGGTGGAACCACCTCGTTCCGCCTTTCGTTCTTTCAAACCTTGCCTGCAAAAGAGCTTCGATCGACCTTCACTTCTTCGAGTCATCCAAACCCCTGACATTCCATGTCATAACCTTTATTTTGAAACCAAAATGCCTCCCCCCATGTTGCGACCACCATGTCAATCTGAGCCACTCGAAGCTTATTGGCCAAGAAAGATGAGTCGTTCGACCTGTAGCCTTCTTCCGCTTGCGGTAATGTTTAGATTTTCCTCCCTTCCCCCTCCCCAGGTCAAAGGTTTCATAAGAAGAGGGCGGGGTAACTCCATGAGAGCTGCCCTCAAGTCCAACAGAAGAATGAGGGATGCAAGGAGAGGGTTCTTGACCGCATATCGAGTCCACAAAACCATCGCCTCGTTCAGCGCCCAAAGCCAAGGAGGGACATCAGCCACAATCCTTAACCCTCCAGCAATCTCCAAAGAGTTCAGAGAGGATGCTAGGGGAAGGTCAATGATTAAAGGGACCATCAGAAGGCCACTTTGAATTCCCTCAATAGCACCAACGAACAGAAGCTGATGGAAATCGAGAGTACCCGAAAGCATAGTTCCACGAATGGAAAGCAGAGCGGAATCAAGTCGAAGAACTGAAGATGACCCAACCCATCAAAGGAGCATAGGATCAAATCTGATCTTCAACTCGGAATAGGATGTGGTCTTTAGATCCTAACTGGATCGGGTCGGTGGGATCTCCACCAGCGAGTTATGAGGGGTCGGGCCCTCCCATACTTGATTACCCATTAAAAGGCCTTTTAACCAGACCACCAAAAGAAACCTAACATCAAAATGCATCGTTGAAGGAGTTCTTGAGATCGCGAGAGATTCAACGTATAGCAATCGCGACCATCCCCCGAAGGTAAGTTTTCAATATTGAACTCCACATATTTCGCAAGCAAAGCTTCCGAGAATTTTGCCCCCAGAAACGACTCTGTACTTTCCGCAACCAGTCCTTCAACCACCTTTGAGCCTTCCATCTTCTCCAGCAAACGCTCTGTCAGCAAGTCTCCAATCTCATCTCGAAAAACAACCACCGACGACGGAGGTAGAGGAACAACTCAGACTAGCAGTCGGAAACGTGTCGAAAATACGAACAGAAAGCAAATCGAATCCGAAGGGATGAGTCTCGCTCCCTCGATAAGCACAATGGTGGCATGAGAGTCAGACCATAGTTGATGGCCATCAGATAGAATCTTTACAATGACACCAAGCTCATGCAGCACTAGACACAAAGACTCCACTGTACGAGAAAATAACAGGACTCGGACACTCGCACGACCCTTCTTGAAGAAGCTGACACTTCTCCGTCCATAAAGCGAGGTTGTCTCCATGAATACCTAGTCCGAGTTTGAAGAAAGCATCATATCAACCTCCTAGGATGACAGCCCCCTAGCACAGCAAACCTCTTCTAGTAAGACGTCATCACTTGAGAAAGAGCCTTTAGTCCTCTGCAGCAAGGCCAACGAGATTGAAGCCATAGCCCAATTTCCCTCCAGGAAAGTCCCAATGCATAAAGCATATTTCCTCACAACAAGAGAGTATTTACCTTCGCCCACCACTTCTACCTAAGTGCAGGAAGGCGAGCTCTCCCTCGACACAAGGATGACATTAGATGCAATGCAACATATCTCGATGGCACCATGGGAATTGGCAAGCTTTTACCGGATAGTCAGCCCACTGATGCCCCCTAACCCCACAACCAGAACAATGGAGAGGCATCGAGCAACCGGAAGCACGATGATCATATACTGCACATCCGAAGCAACGTAGCCATGCTTACGATGAGCGACAGGCGTCCAGCCCTCATCATTCCTCTCTACTTCATGTTTGGTGACCCTCCACTCCTTACACTCTCTGATTTCGGTGACCCTCAATTATTCCCTCTCATCTTCACAGACCATCCAGCGTAGATGTGCTTTCCTTCGTCTCTTGCTCTCCATCCTCCCACTTGTTTCATTCTTGATCCGCGTTATTCGTCCAATGATGTTGGGTGAAATGGACCTACTTGAAGGATGTGTTAAACTTCTTTGCGACGTCTAGTCTTGAAATCAACCACAACGTATCCTTTTAACCCAACTGGATATTCAATGTTAGGTGTTCAAGTTCAAGGTAATATACCATGAGAGTTACCTTCACTATTATTGATGATCTCCTCACTCTTGATGTAACGTAGATGTTTATAGTTCTATGAAAGGGCAAAGATGCTGGACATACTAAGAAGGATACATATATGGAAGTACTCATGCATGGGAGGATGTCAACTTCCATCCATGGTATTGACGTGCATAGGTTAGTGGCGAATGGTGGACCCGATATCAAAGCTCCAAATTGATACAAGTTCAACATCAATCCACATATTAAGGTTGCTGGCTAAGATAACGAGATGACAGTGACTTCAGATTTGGTTGGAGAATCGATCTAGAAGTGTGGTCCGGGCTGTGGTGTTCCCCAAGTTAATTGCTCTTTCATGGGACGATGAAGCCCTGATTGCCAATGATATAACAGAGGAGTATGGTGGTTGATTTTTCCAACCTCGATATCAGGTCAAAGGGTACATGAGTTTACGACGTTTGTATAACATTATTCGAAACTTTTTGTAGAGACCAAAAGGGGGGAACACGCCAAGGTGTCCACCTCATATATTAAATCAACAGGAAAGAAATACTTACAAAAGCCAAGACTCGAGGATAGTACTCATATGGAAAATTACATTCTCCGCGTAAAAATGCTCTAAAGCAAAGACAGGCCAATTTCTGGCTAACTAGATATCCCAAACAACCGCTAGGGACAATGCTTATTCACATACAGGCAATCTCAAAAGATCTAGACGTTATGGACGTTCAACCAAGGCAATCCAAATTCCTGCCACACTCTAAAGTATGTTCACAGTAGAAGAAAAGATGATAAATAGTCTCTATCTCATTATCACAGAGCGGACATATCTGAGAAGCGCCCACAAGGAATCTGGCACATTGATCTCTAGTCATGATACAACCTTTCCACATTAGCCATAAGAACACATCAATGCGACTTGACCTTAAGATCCCATAAAAGCTTGCATTCACGGACCAGGTGATCCCCTAATGGGGTTGAAGGTATGTCGATTGCTTTGTACGCTCTTTTCACTATCCCTACAAGTCCAATGATCCCTTCACTCACCTAGACCAAGAAAATAACTCAGAGAGTCCAGTAATTGCAGCAGATCCTCAAGGCGTTGGCCGGAGAAGTCCGCTAAAGAAGAGTGCATCCAAGATCCATTCTCCCAACAATCTGCCACCCCAGCATCCCCGATCAGTGGCCAAGGTAAAAAGATGCAGGAAGCGAGCCGCTAACATGCTAGAAGTAGTCCAGCCATTTTGTAGAAAGTGAAAGACCAACCATTACCAATAACTGGTTGAAAGAGCTTTGTAATCCGAAGCATTAAGGATATAATGCCCTTCCAGAAGGCTGCATAGTAGGAAGACGGGAGAGCCAGCATACCACTTCAAGAATGGATGCCATAGATCCAAAGGATGAATCTGCAACAAAGTACCCGCTTCCAACCCATATTCGAGAAATCCACTTGAGGAGCAGCGCTTTTTCATGGTATCAAGGCGAGCGAACCCAAGTCCCCCTTTCGCTTTGGGTATGCATAATATCCCGTTATTTGAAATTTTGACTCTGACAAACAAGGTAGTGGGTAACACATAGAGAGATGATGATGTTTATGGTTCGAGAGATTTATGACTGATTGAGATATCATTACATGGTCCTTGATAAGGATTTTGTCATGGTGGTCTATTAATTTGGAGGGTTAAGGTTCTGTTAAAAGTTAGATTGCATGTTTGGTTGTTAAGATTAGGAGGTTGGTTACAATGGTTTTCATAAGTATATGGGGGTGAGTTAGACAAGACTTGCCCACTCTATAGCATTAGTGGTGATGATGTATATCACATGATTTTCTTATGCGCGTTGAATTCTTTAGTATGGAGTGTGTGGATGAGAGGTCGGATGGCCAACAATAGTAATAATGGCTTTAGGAGAGCTTCAAAGCGGGAAAACTGGGCAATGGATGTCTCTCCTACAAATAGTGGCTAGATATATATCTGCCTATCGATTTTTTAGGGGCATTTAGGAACTAGAGAAATGCTGTGATATAATGAAAGATATTATATTAATAGTATGGTTCATAATGCCAAGAACATGTATGTGATGCAAGTGTATTCTTGTATGCAAAGGTGCGTTAAGGCCTTTATGTAGACTATTTTTTGTTTTTTAATGAATCATGGATGATTATTCACCTCGAATAGTCATACTTAGCTTCTAAGTGCAATTTTGGATTTCAATTATGGCAACATCCTTAACTTTATGAGAAAGGTTGAAAGCATCTTCAAGGTTATTTTAGAGAGGCCTTTGCGAGGTGATTATAAGGTCCCTTTTCTATAAATGTTGTGGATTTATTTCTAGTTCTTGTTGTATAACCAGCCTAGTAGAGGTTTGTCAAGGAGGTTTTTTTCGAGCTTGATGGACTTAACTATAAATGCTTATGCCTTTGCCATTGGTGTGTGAAACGACAAATTAAAAGTTGATTGCAGATGGAAGCCCAGTTGCTCATCTCCCCTCTCCAGTAGTGATTTAGTGGGATTCTTAATCGTCTAGACATACTTGAGGATTATAATGTCAATTAACATGACCGTGACTTTTGAGAATGGGTTAAGGGGTCCTCTTAGTGGCCATATTCATGGCATGCGAAGTGTCAATTTAAAAGTTGATTGTGGGTGGATGCCCAGTTGATTATCTCCCCTCTCCAGTAGTGATTTAGTGGGATTCTTAATCATCTAGGCCTACTTAAGGATTGCAATTCTAATTAACATGATCTTGACTTTTGAGAATGGGCTCGGAGTCTTTTTAATGGTATTATTCTAGCATGTTAAGGCTCTCATGGGAACAACAAGAACAATTGTTTTATCATAATTGTCATATTCTTTATATGCAAACTAACAATAATTAGTCATGTCGCCAACAGCTATTTTGAAATCACATGTGAAGAAGATCTCAAACCAAACATCCTTTCAGTGGGGCTAATTGAAGTTGTCATTCCTTGAGTGCATTTTGTAGCTCCCGCACAGGAATTCGGTCTACATCAGATACTTACTGATGCAAACTACGTGCAGTGGTGACAGGAACACAAGAACAATGACAAATTGAAACTAATCTAAATCCCTAAATTATAATACTGACTAAGGGTCACTGAAACTTCTATCAGCAACATGTAAATAAATTAAATGATTCTGATTATGGATATAAAGGACGAAGATGATTCTGAACGCAAATAACTGATTTAAATGATTCAGGAAGGTTAAATACTGCCGACAGTGACCAAAATCAGATACGACGGAAAAGCCGAAACTGGAGAATGGGGCACAGGCAGCGGGAAATAAATCTAAACCAAATCAATTGTGCATAACATCGGCAGTTAAAGTAACAAGAGAAAAAATAAGACTTGTAGGGCTGGTTACCACATCCAGCGGGGAGGAAGGTGTGTGCGTGGGACCTGATCGGTGGTGATGACCGGGACTCGGTGGCGGCGGTGGGTGGTAGGGTGGTGGATCCGGGGTTTGTGGCGACAGAGAGTTGAAGAGGTGGATGTATTGGCGATGGAGAGAAGGAGGTGTGGTTGGCGACGGCGGAGAGTTGGAGTGGCGGCGATGTCCTTGGCGGCGGGAGAGTAGGAGGCGTGGAGAGGAGGAGAAGCGGGTGTCAGTGACGGTGTTGAGAGGCAAGGGAAAGTTGTCGGTGGTGGTGTGGATAGGCGAGGTTGGGGAGAAGGGTGGCGGAGGGGAGAAGGGGTAGGTATCCGGGCTTCCTTACGGGTGCATTCTTGACTCCCCTACCCTATATTTTCTCACTCCATGTGGGTCCCACTTTTTATCTTTTTAAAAAAATTTAATAAATTAATTCTCCATCATCAATTCCATCAAAAAATAATATACTATACCATTATATCATATAAAAATTATAAAGTACTCCACTTCTACTCACTTTTTCAAACTCCAATACAATCACATCACAATAACTTCTCACTTTTTCAAACTCCAATACAATCACATCACCCCAAACCCACTTCTAACCCACCCCCAGTTTAACCTTTTATCCAAACACCAAAACCCAATAATGGGTTACCTGCAACCAGTTTAACCCACCTAAACCCACTATCCAAACACCCCCTACAGGTGGGAAAAGAAAGGGTGTGGCCTTTGTAGAGGCCTATTCCAATCAAACAAGTAGCCGTCATAAAACACTTACCTGTTTCAAAAAAAAACTAGCCGTAATAAAATCACGAGGTTCGACATTCCTTTAGATTCGGTTCGTTAAAAGTTTGATTTGGATTCGATTCATAAATAAACGAACCGAACCTGAGCATGAGTTTGGACTCAATTAAATAAACGACCCGAACCTCAAAAATATAAGTTCGCTCAGGTTCGGTTCATTAAAAGTTTGATTATATACACACATACATATATAAAAATATATATACATACATATTGTATATATAAGGAAAAAATACATCATATATCAACATAAGGGTTATTCACTTATTTTTCCAAACACATCTAGTCATCCACTCCCTAAATATCTATTCCATATTCCTGAAACCCCACAAAACCCTCCCATGCGGTTGAGGTTTTTCTCTTTGAATAGAAATGTATGCACAACATTTATTCTTAAACGAGCCGAACTGAACCTTTACAAACCGAACCGAACCTGATTACAGTTTTCATTTTATCGAGCCGAACCGAACCCGAGCCTAAAAGTATACTAAACGAACTGAACCGAGCATGGGTTGGTTCGCTAGGTTTGGCTCGTTTACACCCATACAAACAACCCACAAAAATAAGACACGAAATAAAGCAAGAACAAAAGGGGAAATGGGAAAAAGTTATTTATAATGGATCATTTTAATGACTAGTATATAAGGTTTACAAGATTTTACAATTTTTTCAAGGATTATACAAATTGTACATATTTTACAAGCATGTTACATATTACACATATTTTACAAGCGGTTACACATGTCACCGTATTTATTTACAAACCATTGAAAGTACGAACAATGAGTAAAGTATATATCATACATAAATACATCCGCATATACTTAACTTGTGTTATATCCCCATGGCACTAAATGACACAAAGACATAGCTTGTATTAGCATAAGTGGGTGAAAAAAATAGAAGTTGACTCCCCCACCCACCCCCACAGCGCGCACTTAGGTTTTTGAATGTCTAAGGTCTAAGTATAGAAGAAGATAAAATTGAGGTGGTTGAGTGCAAGGTAAGATTGAGGGAAAGAGGTGGTGAAGGAATTGGTTGATAACAAGAAAAGAATGAATAAAAAATAATATATATACATATATATATATATATATCTTATGTTGCATCACTTGCGCTCCTTTAATAGGTTAACTTCTCATTAAAGTCAATTAAGGACTTGTCATGGGAGGTGGATGCAAGTTGAGCTCGAAATCAGTACTCGCTTCCATCATACGTGTGGAGCATGTATTCCAGTAATAAACAACTAGCTCATTATTATCATCAAGGTAAAAGTACTTCACACAATTCACATCCTTACTTATTGACTTTTTTTATATTAGTTGCCCCTTATCTCATTTACCATGTTTTGTATGTCAAACTAATGTTGATATATTCATCAACGTCCCAGGAATTGGGGATATGTTTCACTATTATCTGCGAAAGCGAATTACATTTTCCCATTCAAACTCGTGTATACAAGGTTGTGTAGAATGTTTTTTCTGGGCTTGTTATAGCATGTGCCTTGAGCTAGAGAAAGGGTCCTCGAGGAGGTTGTCGGTGTTTTGGATGGGTGCCGGTGCACATGTATTGAGTGATCACTCTTAGTTAGAAAGTTGAGGAATATGAAGATTACAAATTCTAGTTAGATGACTGGTCTAGAAAGGGATATTAATGGAGATCTTCCCTGCAATGTCTATAGTTGCAAAGGATATGCAGGTGATGGTGGTAGTTTTGTGTTGGGACGGGAGTTGCCCACCTAGGTTTATTACGTCATTTTTTTAGATGAGAATATTTAAACTTTGCTTAGTATTGCCTCTAAATGGAATGGTGCATGTGGTTAAAGACAAGAATATTATAATTTGGGAGTAAGAGTCGGAAAACCAAAGGTGTCAAAAGCCATGCCAGTTGTCAACAAAATCATTGTTGTTTTCTCAATGAAATTATTAGCCATTTATAATGTATGCATGAAGGTAACAGAAAAAATGGATATCAAGTAACTTTAACAATAGTCATACCACATTGACTGCAACAGTAACTATAACCAGTCAACCATGCTAGCTTCAAAACAACTACGTAGTGTGAAGGCAAATAGTTGGTCTTACAAATGATTAAATTATAAATGTGCACACCTAACACTTCTACTTTACGTAATGTGAAGATCGATATTAGGCATCATATAGTGTGCTTACAATCGAGATAAACAAGCAAATGTGAGTGAGTATATATACAAATATATCGATGGTGAATCGGATGTTAAAATAATTTTTTTCTCGGATAATTTTGGAGAATGACTTAGAGATAGTCCCACATTATCTATTGGCGGGACTCTAAAGAGACAGTGGGGCTATATAAAGAGATCCATACCCATGTACTCATTGAGAGATTCACGATAGAAGAATCTGTCCTTTGAGGCATTTTTCGTGGTTTCATCCCACTCCTCACAGAGTAGGGGTTCCACGTAAAATCTCCAATATTCTTCATATTTATCACCTTCTGTTTTATCGTTTTCCACATGGTATTAGAGAAAGTGGATTTTTTTTGTGATTTGATTTTGTTTCCAAGATATCATGTTATTCTGAAGCAGACATTATTTTATGTTCATGTTCACCTATTTTTGAAGATTACATTTCATCATCTTGTTCATGAAGACTTCAGTTTATGAAACGAAGATGGCACTTCTTCTTTTTTCTTCTGAGATCGTAATGAGTTTGATTAAGACTGCGATTCACTCCGCCAAATGCCTCTGCAAGGAGGCCAGAGAGGACCTGTCACCTCCTCGATCCAGGACCTGCAGGAAGGAGAAGCTTGGCAGGGACAAAAAGGGTTCAAAAGCTCAAGGAAGGTGACGGGGTTTTTTTATCAAGGTGGTCAACGGGCTACAGGAACGTGGTCTATTGGGTGGATCAGTGATCCTCTTCCCGAAAATAACCTTGGGTGTGTATCATGGAGGACCGAGGAGCAAAATCGCAGAAGGAAGTATCTCGAGATAGTGTAAGGAACGGCCTAGAAAAATGGGAGAAGAATGCCAAAAATGCAGCTCTGACAGGCTGCAGACCTTGGTCAGAGAGTTGACCGAGGTCAACCAAGGAACCCATCTGGTTGGTCCACGTGGACCAACCAGAAAATTCCTGGCAAAAATGTTTTATTAATTCGATTAAAAATAATAAATGATTTAATTAATGTATGGCTATAAAATAAAAAATGTTTGTTATTTTATAAAGTATTTTATTATAATTTTTATTTATTTTTTTGAGGTATTAAATTACAAGTTACCTTGTTAGGCCTATGTAGGTATACAAATCTATATATTTTAATATTTTATTTTTTATTTTGTATATTTAATTTATTTATTTTGGTTTATTATTTTATAAATTTATAAAAGATTTTTATACACCTAATTATATTTTTATTTTATTTTCTTGATATATTTTGTACACTTAATAGAATAGAAGTATATTCTGTGTAGGTATCTTTACAGGTATTATACCTATGTGTTGTATATAAGTGTTTTATTTTTGTATTTTCTTTAGGTTTTTATTCTAGTTTTAATGCATATATATTTTATAAATAATATTTACAAAATTATTAAAAAATATAAAATTGTATAAATAATGAATATAATGAATATTTTAATCTGTATAAGTATACAATAGGGGTCTAAAACTCAACTTTCAAACCGTAACTCCGCAAAATACGAAACCACCTTCATAAAATAGCTTATTAAAAATTATATACAATTAAAGGTGATTTTGATACGTTTCGAGTTTTTATTTGAGAGATATAGGTCTGGGAAGTTGGGATTCTAGAATCTTATTCAGATCATAACTTTTTATCTGTGATTATTTTTGAGTGAAATCAATTTTCTATTTTTATATATTTATTTATCTACAACTTTCATGTACAAAGTTTCTTTATTTGAAAGTGGAACCAAAAATAGGTCCCAAAATGTATAAAGAATGAATTAAACAAAAGGATGTTTTATTGTATTTAGACCTTTATCTCCCCCTACTTTATTCCTTGTCGACCTATTCATCTAGATGCCTAGGTCTCGAGGTTTCAGGTCATAAAATATTTTCAATATTTTATTCTTTTTCTTTTCTTTTCTTTATTCTATAATTTTGGCGTTAAAAATCGTATTTTATACACTATTTACACAATGATGCATGGATGATAAAATACATGCATTAATGTCATTTACACGCATTTACTTGGGTTTTTAAGGCCAAAATGATAGAATAAAGATGATGAAGCGTAGATTCATCACTCTCCCGGTCGTAATTCAACAATGCGATCACTAGCCCTTTTACCCACCGGTGAACTCATAGACGAGAGGTCGTACTGATCTGAACAAGGTTGGATCAGTAATCTCAGTATCAAACACTCAAAGATGCGATTAATCAACAATCAAAACCACAACGTAAACGATAATTCAATCAAAGCGCAAAATGCGAGTTAGAATTTATTATAACTCTAGAAAATATGTATAGAATGACGAACTCAGGGAGCAAAATGGTAGAGTAGTTAATTATTAGCAATTATTGCTAATTAATAATAATTATTTGTGTGTGTATGTGTGTTTGTTTTTATTTTTCTTGTTTTTATATGGGTATTCTAAGTATATTTAAATTGTACGGATTTTGATTATTTTTATATTTTTATTTTATTTCTAAATTTTTAATTCCTTTTTAATTTTGTAAAATTTCTATTCTTTTTGTATTTAAACTAAGTTATGTATTTATATATAATAATATAGATAATATAGTTATTTGTATAAGTAATATGTGTGTATATATGTGTAATGAAGACATTTATAATTATTAATATTTCAAAATATATTTAAATTTGAGAAAAAAAACTGTTTTGATGGGTTTTTTATATTTTTCCTTTTTTGGTTATTTTTATAGAATTTTTCTAATTTTTGTAGATTTTTGAAGTAATAAAATTTACAATTATCTCATTTGTTGGAGTTGATGATCTAAACGAGTCGCACATACACCCTAATACATGTTCCTCGATGTTGAGGGCATCCTCGAAGAGCGGGAGATTTCGTAACATTTCTAATTGGTTGTCTTGTCTTTCTAATAAGTTGTTTAATAGTTGGCATGTTGAATCATATATATATATATTAGAATGGGCTGGTTTAGATCGATCTTAACCTGAGTGAGCATAATAAATATCTGAGATTGTTTTAGGTTAAATAAATATAAATAAGTCCAAAATTAAATAAAAATATTTTTACTATATAGTATATATAATAAAGAAAATTCCTAAATGGAAATTTATATTTTTGGATTTTTATATAATTATCATTGATTTTTATAAGGATTTTAGAATTTTGTGATTTTTTAATTTTATATTTTGTATTTTTTTAGCGATTTTTAAATATGTGGTAGAACATAGTATAATATAGATAATATAATTTTTTGGAATTTTTAGAAGAGAGATTATAATTTTATGGGTTTTTATATTTAGACAGGGAGAAAATAAATGTTTTGTAGTGTTAGAAAATAGAAAAATCCATTAAAATGCTAATATAAAATTATGCATGGATAAGTATGGTGTCAAACATCTAACATAATTTTCCTAAAATTTTTAGAGCAAAAAAATGTAATGATAAATATACACAAAATAAAAATACTACAAATATAGGGACATATTTGCAATTTAAATAAACTAAACATTCATTTACTAACAGGTCCAAGGAATATCATGGCATACATGTAATTTTCACCACGCCTCACATGGCACAACACATGAGGAAGGAGGACTAAAATGTAATTATACAGAAATGTGAGGTCTAGCATGCAAATTTTCCTCAAATATTACACATGATATAATTTTTACAATACTAAATAGCAATACAAAAAGCATTAGGGGTCAGGTGTAATTTACCGCATAAAGTGTGCGTTGATCAATGGTTGGATGTGTGCCACTTACGTGATGGATGACCATGATCACTCGATACCCCTTCGACGATGAACGGACTGGATTAGATGCTTTTCTTGATCGGATGTCAGCTAATGCGCTCAATCCAACGGTCGTTGGTGGACCTGGAGGCATGTTCTTGATCCAACGATGGTGAGAAGCTCTGGAAGAACTAATGAAGAACACAACCTGGGCGAGCTTCGGTCTCATGTATATCCTCGCTCTAGTGGTCTGTTGAGCAGCAAATGGGTTCGTGGCGATCCTGGAAGGGTTCCATAGCTACAGGAGGGCTCAAAATGGACCAAGCCCCATCGATGAAGGCTTGGATCTCAATGAATAAGCTCGTATACCTGGAGCCTCGTGCGGGACCAAATCAAGCCCAAGAGGGGGCCTTTGAATCTCAAACATGTCGCAAAAAATTAGGGGAATAAGGACGAAGCATCCTACCTGTTTATTGAGTGGAATGGATTGGATATCAGGTGTGATGGAGTCTCTCTGATAATGGGTGATGGAAGGAGAGGGATGGCCTGATTTGAGAAAGATCAGGGATGGATCTGGTATGTAATCAAATGTAGAATATGCAAGGATAGAGAGTGGAGGTGGATATGGGCCAGAGATGGTCGGGATCAACGAAACAAACAGTCGGAGCACGAGCTCCAAAGAACTATGAATGGATTAGATTGAGCTAATTATCCGGAGATGAAACTAAACTAAAACTACACCTAAGATAAGAAACAAAAATATGATCTAAATTCTAAAAAAAATATCTCAACAGGGGTACCTAGAGTAGAAGGAAGCCTCGCTTGAGAAGCTCCGGCGAATGGATAGATCAGTTGCTCCTCCATCTTATCCTCGCCAACAGGACTGGGAAGTTCTCGATGTCACTAAGAGCTCAACCGCAGAGGCATCCTTTGAGTTTACAATGGAAGAAGAAGGATCAAATCAAAAAAGAAGGAAGGGATATTATTTATAAACAAGGTGCCATGCCATCTCGTGACTAAGATGGCGTGAAAAGAAGAAGAGGGGTTGGCTATAGTCCTGGCGTGGGATAGGTTCATGGGGAGTGCAGAAAGGATGGATAAATCTAGAGGAGAGGCATTGAGGAGAAGGCACGAAAAATGGAAGAAAATGGGGATCTCGAGGTCTAATAGGAGTCCGAGGGGGAGTTGATACAATTGACCTGTGGGTCAACTTTTGAAAAGCTCTCATTGGTCCACGTAGAACCTGATTAGACAAAACAGAAATAAAAACATTAATTCAATAATAAATACTAAATAATTTAATTAATTAAACTAAAATATGAAAATGTTTATAATTTTTCAAATAATTTTCTGTGATTTTTATTTATTTTTAACACTTAATTTATTATGTGTTAATTCTTCTACAAGTATAAATATGGATATATTTACCTATGTTTTACATATTGTATTTTTATTTTGTATTTTCATAATAAATAGTAAGTAATTTTATTTACAATGTCTGTTTCCACGTGTGTGCTTTTCAATCTAAAGAATCCTACCCTCACCACCTCCTTAGAGTTGAGCTAAGTGCAGGGTTCTTGTCCAAGTTAGGTCATTATCAGCAAAAGCCATGTGTGCACTTCGATATACTCTACTTAGGCTAATTAAGATGACATATGAACATAGTTTTATGGACTCAAAGAATTAAGTCTCACTAACCTGAAAAGTCTTAATTCCAGTACCTATAAGGTTCCTATGAAATTAAGTGGATTAAGACCTAGACCAATCTCTAATCTTCATATTTTATTTAGACTTATTTATCATAATCATTAGAAAAATGCTTATACAATGTAGAAAATATTTTTGTGAAATAATTTTTTTATTTCGAATTTTTTATGGAATTTTTTAAAAAGTTTTGCAAATATTTACGGAGTTTTGAAAATATTTTTCATCTTTTTAGGGATTTTGATGGGGTTAGTAAATTGAATGTTTCTACAAGTGATGTGTACATATTTACAAAGGATTTGTACATATTGACAATGGATTTTAGGAAATTTATATACAGCTTTTGTACAAGTTTATAAAGAATTCGATACATATATGTATATGTTTTATTACAATATTTTTTTGCAGGGATATTATCTACAGGATTTTCAAAATAATTTGAAAACATTCTTGCAAATATTTATCAAACATTTTGAAAACTTATTTTGCAAATAATTTTACAAAGAACTTTTCAAAAACATTTTTACAAATAATTCTTACAAACATTTACAAAGATATTATTTTTTCAAATGGTTTGAAAAAATTTACAATGCTTTTGCAAAGATTTTGGAAAATATTTTACCATCATTTTCCAAATCATTATGCAAAATTGTTTCAAACCAATTTTTACAAATATTTAAAAAATATACATATTTACAGGAGTTATTCTTTACAGATGCATTATTTGTAAACACTTACCCAATATGGTATATTAGATATATTTATAAAACATACAGAAAGTACGAGTTATGGCTGACATATATATACAATATATATGACCCCTTATACTGAGCTCGAACTATGTCCTCATAGTGATCGAAGAGCAGTGAAGGAAGACATAACTCGCGCTAGGTATAGAAAAGTCAATACTACAACAATTCAATTAAAGGAATAAGAAGTCGACTATACTTAGGACCAACTAATCCTAAGTGTAGCCGACTGTACACAAAGCGAGGATGAACGAGGATTAGAATTTACGAAAACTCAATGACTCGCCATGTCTCCCCCTATAATTATTCTGAAATATCCCTGAGTATAGAAAAAATTTATCAACAAGTTAGAAGACATGCGAGGGAATAGATGAACCTAGAAATTAAAATAACTAAGAAAGAATGAACACATCACTCCCCATGTACTTAGAGTAAAGGATCCCTAAATTAAGCAATGACAGGAGTAATGAAATGGAACGAAAAGGAACAACACAATATGCATATCCCCTATACTTAGGATAAAGTACATCCTAAATATAGTCACAAAGATTCGAAGGGAGATCTGAGGTGTGACAACAAACGAAATAATGAAATAGTAAAAAGTCGAAATACATATACACGGGAGGTGGACAATGTTGAGGTGCCTCTCAACAAGCGCTAGGTTTTACACCCCTAGCTGGACACAAATGCTAGGATAGCATTGTATCAAGCTTCAGTATGGCATATATAAAGTGAATGACATACTAATGTTGTGGTCTCAGTGTGAGAACCACATCGAACTCAACAAACGATAAAACGCCCGAAAATTCAATCAAGTGGTTGTCTACTACTGGCCAAAAAAATATAGAAATGTACTAGGAGCCAGTAGCATCAAAGAGAACATCATCTTGTGGTTAGAATGGAGTGGGTAGATGATCATAATATAGTCAAGCGTAGAGAAAGAAGGATCAATGATGGAATCCTCCACGTCGATCATCGTCTCAAAAAGATATGCAGGGTCAAGTCCGTAGAGGCATACTCAAACTGGATATCTGATGCACATGATAGGGATATGTCAGAGAAATCATTGAGTATCATGAAGCAGGGCTCATCCTTGCGAGGGTCGTCAATGATAGAGAACTCAAACGACTCGGCTTCGTGATCCAACAGATCAGATGCACAATTAGGAAGTGAAATAGAGTGTCTAAAAAATGTTGCATCCTCCCACTGATAACCCTCAGAGAGTAATGCAAACTCATCAGTGAAAACTGGAGCAATGCTAGCAGTTATCTGGTCCTCATAAAATCTTTCAGTATCATCAATCGGGAGGACATAAGGCTCATATGAGGGTCTATCAAAATAAAAAAATCCAAAATATCACCCTCACATAGTGACAAATACCCATTCATTCAATTTTATTCCTTTATTTTATCTTTAAAAGCACTAACTAAATGCATGTAAACATATCTAACTTGTACAAATTAACACTCTGACATTTACATGTAAATAATACTCAAATACATTTATTTAAATAAAAAATAAATGAATAAAGAAAAGAATAGAGCAATAAAGAAGTATGGCAAATACTGAGTGACCCTAAACCTCGAGACTAAGTCAATATTGACTTGGTCGACAAGAAAAAAGTAGTGCGAGATAAGGGCATAGAAATACAGGCAAAAAGGCATTGTCACCTAGGAACCCTAGGTGACATGTACACTGTATATGGGTAAAACTTTCACTAATTTATGCACAATCTTTTACACCTCAAATAAAAATATTTTCAACATCAAACATGTACATAAAAACACATAGAACAAGATAAAATTAATTTTACATAAAAATAGGGTAATGTGACTGGAACACACATATGAAAAGGCTGTAAACAAAACTTCACATATCCATATCTTCTCCATATGAACTCAAAATGGACCAAACTCATATTTATTGTACTCAATTAAATTATCTATTTAATGAAGGCAATTTCATCAAAATTGGTGTTAAGATACAAATTGTGGCTTTCGGGATCCCATTGTATACTTTACCTATTTTGTATACATTTAATTCATTCTTTGTATTTTTACTCTCTCATATTATCTGAATTATATTAAAACTATAAACAAAAATAGAAATAATCAAAATTCCATTAAAATAAATAATACAATAAAATACATAAGTAAACTATGCATATATTATACACAACTATTTATTTAAGTGTACAAATAAAGTCAGAAAAATGAAATAAAAATATACAAATGTATAATTAAATATATTTTAAATATAAAAATAATGTATATAAAATAATAAAATACAAAATGAAAATCAAATATAATATATAGGTAATTATACTTATAATTATACTTGTAAAAATTAACATATAATAAATAGGTCGATATAAATAAATAAATATCACCTAAAATAAATACATAAAATAAGAAATAATTTCCATGTTTTAAGAAAAAATGATAATATTTTCTATTTTTATTCTATTTAACTTCTATTTTCTTTTCTGTTTTGTTCTCTAGCGCCTGACATGGCCCAACCAGGTGTGATTCTTAGTTGACCCACCAGTCAACTGTACCTGCGCCTAACCCTAAGCGTGTCAGAATGTTGACCTTGTCTCTTTTCCAATTTATACCGATCGAATCTTGCATTTTTTAGGCTCGAGTCCTTCTATGAATATGTTCCTCATTCAATGTACTTCCACGCCCTAATGATTCCTCAAACGATGGAGCATTGTTTCACCCGCAAAACCTAATCCAAGTCGCCTCCCTATTTATCTTCGCCAACGACCTCCATTTGAATTGGATCCGTCTGGACCCATCTTCATCCCCTTTTCTCTTCATATGGAGCAACCCTAGTGATAGGGGGTGCATCTCCTGAGATCTAGGCACAAAGAAGGAGGCGGAGAGGCGAGATCCAAGCCTTGTCGGACTTGCTCAGGCGAAGGCTCTCTGCTCCCTATACCCCATGTTCGAGCATCTCTTTTTCTTTGCTTTTTCAGTTCCTAGCACTAGCAATAGGATAATTGTTCTTTTTACTTCGATTAATTCTGTCCCTTATTCATTAAAATCAAAAATCTTGTTTTGCTGGAGCTAGTGCTCCGGCCACTATTCTCCGTTGTTCCAACCATTGTTTCGACTCGCCGACCACCTCCTCATATTCCCCATTTGCTTTTGAACCGCCATCACCCATCCATCCCACTGATCTTGCACCGATCCAGAGACCAAGGTATTCACCTTCGCTGCACGCCAAAGGCCTCTGTCCTGACTCATCTGGCGATCATTTTGCCCCAACTCATGTCCCAGACCTTGGCATTTTCGATTGCATGCTAACCCTGTAGGTTCTGGTGCTTGAAGACCCCTTCTGGGTCGATTTTTGCACGACCGGAGGTATTCCTAGAGATTCAACTTCCCAAGCCTTCCATGACCCTACGATGGGTCCTGGACCTCTCTAAGCATCCCAGTCGATGCGAAGGAGCATCAACCTCATTTTGAACTACTTGGGAGCCTCCCAGGTAGTTGGAGTCGATCAGGAGCGTGGATCGAAGCTCGCCCAGCCATGAGTTCTTTCCTGTTCTTCCAGGGGTGCTCCTTGTTGTCCGATCAAGATCCACTCCATTTGTAGTAGCTGATGTCTAATCTCGCCAAGCCTAGCCATCCGATCTGTAGGTGATATTTGATCGCTGCCCTTTATCCGTGAAGCGACATCGATCGTCCAGAGGCCAACGCATGGCAAGTGAATGAACCTCGACCACTGATCAGCGTGCGAAGGGTATTTTGCATACTCTACCCCTACATTTTTGTATTTTATTTTTAGTCCATAAACATTCATATACAGTTCAAAAGTTTTTAATATTTACATTTTGAACCCTGTCATTACTTTATTTGCACTTAAGTCCAACCCATGTCACCTTGTGCTCGTGCGCATGAGGGGACTAGGTATTTTGCTAGGACACCCCTACGGGTTTGTGTTATTTGGTTCAAAGATTTTAAATATTAGTGTAATATTTTTAGAATATTTGCAACGAGGCCTTCAACTTTTTGTATATTGCAATTATATCCCTACTTGTACGTATTAAATTGAATATTCTTTGGATTTTTGCATGGATACACCTGGATTTATTTAGGATGTTCTAGAATGCATTGTTTGTTTATTTAAATTGCATTTAGGTCCCTACAAGTACATGTAATTTTATTTATTGTATTTTGATTATTAAAAATAGAAATTTACATCTAAAAATCTTAGGAAAATTATTTTAAGTGCCTGGAATAATTTTAAATCATATATAGTTTTATTAAGGTAATAAAAATATTTAATATTTTTAAAATAAAAAATGTAGCATTTTTTTCATATTTACATTTAAAAATACATAAAAAAATAAAAATATTTTGAAAAATTCAAAAAAAAACTATATGTGTTCATTTAAGATTATTTGATTTTTTGGCCTTTATTTTTGCAAAATATTACCAAAAACTCCTAAAAAGAAAAAACCCCAAAACCTTACAAAAATTAGAAAAAATTATAAAAATATCCAAAAATAATTGTTTCTATTTTTGAATTTTGTATATATTATGTATTACATATTAAAATAGTTTTGGAAAAATTTGAGACATTTATCTATTTGTAAATTCCAAAACAAATAGATTGTTATTATAAGTCCTTGTTTTGACATTTATAATCAATTAAAATTCATAATTAGCAAAAATCATAAGAAAATGTCTAAAATGGAGAAAAATAAAAAAAGACAAAAACATTCTATTTTGTATTTTTTAAGTATTTATAGTTATATTTATAAACATATAATTCTATATATGGCTTATATATATTAGTATTATATATTACTTATAATCATTACTAATATTATCAAATCCCTATAAATATTTTAAAACCTTTAAAAATAAAAATTATTGTACTTAATGGTATTTTCCTTATTATATATATTATATATTTATATCCTATATAGTAATTGTATTATACATATTGTATATATACTTACACATATTTACTTATTACTTAGTAAAAAAGAAAAACGAAATTAAAAACCAAAAAAATTACAAAAAGAAAATAAAAGCTATAAAATAAAAAATTTAAAAATCAAAATCAAAATCCATAAAAATATAAAATATTAAAAACCCACAAAAATTAGAAAACCCCTATAGAACACACAAAAACATTTGTTGATTTTCTGCATAGTTTCTCGATTTTTATGGCTATCTTCGATGCTCCTTTATGATTCGACCCCTACACTTGCGTACTATACATAGTTATTTCTAGGGTATAATAAATTTCATCTCACTTATATTCACTACTTGATTATTCAGTGGGTTGATTGTTGATTAACATGCTTGAGTTGGGTGTTGAGAGCCGAGTTAGGCGCCGATACAGCGCATTCCAGATCTGACTCGTCGGACATCGCAGGCCCTCTAAGATCGGACGTTAGACACCTCATACTTTCATGTTCATCAAATGACACCCTTGCTGGGGAGCAACATTTAGGATAGATTTTGAGTGCCATTTTCATCTATCATTTTCTACTTTTCTTTATGTTATTTTATTTGGCTAATTAATTTTATATGCTAATACATTTTTTGTTGACCTTATTGTGAGGGACCGCAGAGCTAGTGCGATCTTCCTAGGAGGATTGGTGCACTCGAGTTACATGGATATTAGCTCCTTCTTCATGAGCCGGTTGGAGAGGCAATTGGCCATCTTCGGAGACTTGTGTAGCATAGCCTTAGATTAGCAATTTTATTTTCTTTTTGTGAGAGAGAGACTATATTCATTATTGTAATAATACATGTGGACACTCAGGACTCTCGGGGCTCTTGGGCCTATTTTACTAAGTGTTAGTTCACTTGGAGGCTCACCGGATTTTCTCGTGTTTTCATTGCTTTATCCACTTTTGTTTTCACTATTTTTCCTTATATTTTCTTTTATTTCTCATGATTTGTACTTTTGACCTTTATTTTCATTTGTTTTCTGTGATTGAGCCTATAGAGTTTTAGGATTGCTTAATCGTGTAAATTAGGTCCACACACATAATATTTGCATGCTCATATAGCCTACATTTGAATCTAGATCAATCTCAATTTGTACTTCACACTAATATCAATTCCTGCTTGGGACGATTTCATCGGTTTGCATGCTGTATATATTAGTTTTTAAATTATTGTCTTGCATCCCACATGGAGAGAGCTGGGAAGCATTGTAAGTCTTCTATCTAAGCATTCATCATCTTGACACAAGGGTGAGATTTCCATACTAGTGTCACCTTACATTGCTTTGTCATTGTTCCCTCTATTTTTTATCACTTAGGTTAAACGAAAAATCCAATAAAAATTGTTAGGCAATTATTTCTGAAAAATACTCAAAAAAAGTGAAAACTCGAAAATTAAAATAAGGGGACTGCTAAATAAACTTTGACCCTAATTGAAACTTGTAATGGGCATCATTGTTTGGGGTTTACAAAGCCCACATTGTATTTAGGTACATTTTAGACAGAGCGAGGCATGACCCTTAAGGAATAGAGCCAAAAACCCGATCTGTGGTTACCTCGATTATCACTAGGGATCGACGAAGTATTGGTGTTTCTATCATACGTAGGCAAGTAGGGCCCTATCGACGACTGTGCCCTCGCCTTGTGTAGAACATCCGACTTGGTCTGAAGTATTGAGATTAGGCCATGCCCTCATGGGTATGTCTATCTCATCGTCTTGCATCTGAGTACCTCGTTTTTTAGGGAATTGATTTCGCCTATTGGCTTCATCTCTTCTTCTTTGTCTGAGTAGTCTCCCAAGCCTGACATCGAGGATCTCAAAAAAAGTGCAGATCTCATTATACAAAAGAAGTGGAAGATTTATGGAATACTTTTCCTGCAATACTCAGTTTCCTATAGGGCTAGCTGATAAGGACGTGTTGCAAGGTTGCCTAAAACTACAATAAAATTGAAAACAAAAAATAGCCGACCCTTCACGACTTCACATGTGTTGAGTTGGTGAACCCAATTTTGTTGTTTGTTTGGATCTAGTTAGGATTCAAAGATCAGTCCAACACACTTGCGCCATATTTTTCTTTCCTTATTTTTGCATTTCTTTTTAAGTTGCTCACTTTGAGCCTTATTTTTATCTCTTCAATAATCCTCTTATTTTGTTTACCCATGATCATTTCTCCTCATCCATTTCTCTTTTGTAATTCCAGGATGTCGTATACCAGATGGTCTTGTTCGAACATTGCGAATACCTACATCAAATCTAGGATGGTAAAATCTTTAATAATGTGAGGTGATGTCCAAGAAGTAAGTACAGACCTTGCAAACTTCTCCTTGCAATCCCCCACCTTCACCCACTTTGGGGATTAAGAAGACTCGTGTCTTGGTCTCCCCCCTTCTACTATCTTCCTTTCATCAATAAGTTCTTTATTCAATACAGACTCCCATCTCAAACTTGCTCCTTCTTTTCTGAGAATTGATTAGATATTATTTCCCAATGCAGATCCTTCACCCGATCAAAAGCCCGAGCACGATTCAGATTGTGAAATGGCTCCTCGAGGCAAAGGAAAAGGGACCAATTCATCTGAGTACTGATCATGGTAGGGAACATGGCACGAATCAGAATGAAGTAAACAGTCAGCTCTTGGCATCTATCCAGACTATCCAATAGCAGTTGATTGATCAAGCTTTAGCCCATGTCGCCTTCCAAGAGATGTTTAATGATCTGAGGAGAAGGTAAGAGGAAACAGAAACATGAGGAGGGAGAGAGGATGATTTACATGGCGACGATGATGATAATCACTCTGTAGATGGACCTCGTAGAGGCGAGGGAGAGGTAAGGAGAGGTCGGCCCAAGCCCACACTAAAGTAAACTTATATCCCTAGGGTTTGCCAAATCACTAAGTGGGCCTAGATTCCTCCGATCCACAGACACTTCGAGCTGAAATTACAGCTCCTCTCTCTTCTCCCCACCTTCAGAGGAACTCAAATGAAGAACCATATATCCATCTACAGCAGTTTGGATGCATCTGCAACACCACACGTTACACCAACATCCCATTGGGCATAATCAAGATGGCCACTTTCCCTTTAAGCCTTCAGAGCAAGGCACTTTACTGGATAAACCATTTGGGCAAAGTGGTGATGATGTGGGAGGAACTAAAATCCACTTTTCTACATAAGTATTACCCACTTGGTCATCTTAATCTGATACGGTCCAAGATTGCCAACATCTCCCAGAGACAACAAGAGTCATTTCATGAGACCTGGGAGTGTTTCAGTGATTTGATTGAGAAGTGTTCCCACCATGATATCCCAAAAATCAGTTTGGTCTAGCATTTCTTTGGGGGGCTCGCTGAAAACAACCATTGTTTGGTCGATACCGCTTGTGGAAGATCACACTTCAATAAAGATGAGGATGTTGTGTGGCAGATCTTTGAGGAGACGACCAAAGGATAGGTCGCACTCTCCTCATCTCATTCCTTTCAAATACAACCACGGATCCTCCGTAAATATGTAAGCTTGGAAGACACATGTGAAGTGGACAGGTGCAAGAACTCAGATCTGAACATCATTGGCAGCCACCTATCCAAGGTGGACATCATTGAGAAGCGGTCACATGATCTAGAGAAATTAGATGTGATCAAACAAAGGACTAAGAGCCTAGACAAGCTGGATATGATCACCAGGCTGCTGGAGCTATTGGAGAACACCATCAGTGTTTGCAATTCTGTGGCATCCATTTCCAAGACTCTTGTTAAGCAGAAGGAGCCTACAACGCAACACCAGCCTCAGCCGAGTTCTTATCAACCTTAGGTCCAGCACGTGTACTACGTGCATGCACCTGAACAACAACCACCATAGACACAGATGGTAGTTTACCGTCCCAAACCCTAGCAGTCATATGTCGAGCCACTCTCTCCACCCCTACCAAAAATTCAAGAGGTTAACTGTATCTAAGGCAATGAGTAATAATCGACCCATCCTCAGGGACAATATCAGGGTCAAATCACTGCCATCCGGCTGTTCAACCAGCAACCTGGTGGGAGGAGTCAGCAATATTAATAGTCTCATCAGTCTCCACACCAAGAAAACGGCTGGAGACACCAATAATATTAGCAGCCGGCAAACCGCCAATCTTACCATCAACAATAGTTGACTGCCCAATACCAGAACTACTCCCTCCCTCCTCATTATAATAATTAGTCCTTCCCTCCTCATCAGTCTCAACAATACCTGCAGCAGTTGCAATACCACCAACCTCAGCTTCTTCCAATTATGGAATCTTCAGAGGCTTCTTCGGTGAATCCTGCCCTGGATAGCCTAGCTCAGTTAATTCATAACATGAAGAACATGATCTAGAAGATTGATGACCTCATTGCTGCCAAGATAGACATCTCAGTACAGGTAAAGGTGAACCCCAACAACATCATGAGAAAGGAGCAGGTGGACTATATTGTTACACCAACTCCAGGGTCAGGTATGAATTCTATTATGTTATCTAATGTTGTTTATCTCAGGAGCCGTAGAACACCACAATCGTTTGCTTCCGCCAAGGGGAAAAGTCAAGCTTCTGCAGGTGAATCTTTATCACATGCATCTGGGCCCCCTGTTGATGTCTGAATCAGAAGAGGCGCAACAAGCACCATCACCACCACCATCTCCACAAAAAAACCCAAAAAATGAAGAAAATCAAAACTTGAGCAATAATAGCCAAGGCTGTACTGATGCAACCAAGGAGCAGGCAGCACCATCAACCACTCTAGTGCAAGACAACATGGTTGACTTTTTTGCTTTTGATGCACCTTTTGCTTTAGATGGTTACACTTTGCCCAACCATCAGTCTCTACATAAGAACAATATTTCACATGAAAATCAGGTTTTTGATTAGAATGTGTATGTTACATTTCTTGATGCATTAAAGTCGAAAACCATAAAAAATTGAAAAATGCTTTGTCTGACCCGAGCATCGTGGAAATATTACAAAATGTTATGCTCAAAATGCCACTTCTCAAATCCATAAGATGTGCCTCCCCGGCAATGAAGCCATTTGAAAAGATCAAAAATGCCCAAGTTAATTTTTCGATTTATTGTAGTATTCAGGAAATCAAGGATTAATCAAAAACCACTTTATTAATTATCCAATTAAAGCAAGCAGTCAATTTATTTTTTTTACTTGGGAAAGCCCAAAGTTGAACTCAAGGAGGCCACTGTCTCCTTCGGTTGATTTTAGGCCATCTGAAACTTAGGTTTTCATAGGAAGCATTTTTTTATATTTTTTATGTGATAAAAATACAATGCAATGTTAGGCAAATTTCAGGGTCTAAACTGCACATTTTTTTCAAAAGAACTCTAAACCCAATGAAACTTAACCAGAATGTGCATGAATGCAAAATTAAGCTATTGTATTTTTTGGAATTTTCGGATGTAATATGAATTAATTATGAATGTAGGGTGATTTCAAGCAAAATATTTTTAATAAATTCCAACACCAATATTTTATAGAGATTAAATTATCCTAGATAGGTCTATGTAAGAGATATCTAGAATAATTTTTAATTCCTTAAAATAATAAATGTGATTTTAATTAAAAGTTAATTACGAAATCCACCATATAATTTATTGTGACCTCGATATGCATGCAAATGAAATGAAATATAAAACATCCTAAAATCTACCTACTCTGAATTTTTGAGAATTTTCAGAGCGACGATTAATTTAATAACAATTTAATAGTATGCAGTGGGTAAAATTAGCTATTTTCCACCAAAATATTTATATTAAATAGATCACAACTCATAAAAATCCAATCAAATATTCAAAAAGATAGAGCATCAAGTGTTCTACAATATGTAATTTTTAGAATAATAAAATGATACGAAATGAAGGTTCAAATAAACATGCAAACACATGGGTCTATATGCAACACAAAAAATAAATAATGACAACAATTGACAAGGACTGTTATGCAATTACCTAGACTTTGGGGATGATTAATGTAATTTGACCCCAAGGGCACGTGCACCTCACGTGCTGAAGATCTCAACTAGCTGGTGGGGGCTCCTTCGTTATTTGTTGAAAGATTGGGGTGCTGCAATTTCCCTGTGCCTCACATGCCCAGCACATAAGTGAGAGACCATGGCGTGAATGGCTGGAACTGCGATGGCTTCCTCGTAAAAGTCCTACCCAGCACGTGCTCCTTACGTGTGGCAAGCAGACTGAGTAGGCGGTAGAGATGTAGGAAAGAAGCTCGAGGGTGGTGAACTGCGAGCGTGGCTGATGGAGGCACTAGCAAGCTGTCATCGATGGAATGACGCTTATCAGGGGTAGGCAAACAATGGATGGCAGACATTGCTTCGGTGAAGAATGGTAGCCGACACACAACCAAGGGACGTCGTGGCAGAGGTTGCACGATGAAGTTTAGGTGGTAAAGTACTGTTGGAGGGGGCGAAGGGGCTCAACAACCCGATGGAGCAGTCTCCTTGTGTTGATGAAGAACAACTGATGCAGAGGAAAATGCAACGGAAGGTCTTCAGTGGAGCTCGGATAGCCGAAGGCGGAGGTGCGTGCGGAGGGTAGCGTGGCGGGGTCCAGTGTTGGCGAAAGTGGGGATGATATGTGATGGAGGCCTAATGGATGGGATTGGGGTGAACAGTGATCGGTGAAGTGGATATGAGGGTGCAAATTGCGAGGTCGGTGGGTATGCGGAAGGAGAGTGGAGTAGATATAGAGTTTGATCAGGAGAGAAGACGGATGCAAGGGATGTAGAGAAGAAGAATAAAGAACAAAGTGGGAGGAATAAGAGAAAGAGGAAGAGAAGAGACATATACCTGTAAGGGGGTCACCGGTGGAATGAGTTTGTTATTTCTCTTTGATTGTGGCCTCGAGCTTCGGCGTATAGTGAGGCTAAGCAAGCTTCCAAAACTTGAAGCTACAACAAAGCTCAAGATGAGCTTTGGATCTCACTGGAACTGGAAGGGGATTGTCGTCGCTCAATTGTTCAAACCTCACACTATCACCGTGGTTTCACAAGAGCTGGAGCTCGCACTCACATACAATGGAAGCCTAGAACGATGGGTAGCAAGAGGCTTAAATAGGATATGGGCAATGGGAGGTTGGTCGATGAGGGGATAATGGATAAAATGAGCGGTGGAGGATATGGCCGTTGAGTGAAGAAGGGGTGGAACCCTGACGGTTGTGGAAGTCGATGGCGAGGCGATAGGATAGAGGGAGTTTCGGTCGTTGGTGGGTCACGAGATGAAGGAACATGGTAACGGGTTTGCAATGAAATGGGGAGGTGGTTGGTCAACGCCGGAGGATGCGGAGGAGCGTGTGGAGAAGAGGCGGCGATGGGTGAGGCTTAAGTTGCGAAGGGCTTCCGCCAAAGGCGACGGGTCTGTTGGGGGAGAAGGGTCCTCACGTGCATTGCATGTGAGGCGGAAGGTGGAGAAGGAAGGAGTGGGGGCGACACGTGACTGCCCCAGGAGGCGTCGTGTGTCGCCCAAAAAAATTCAAAATTTTGAAACAATCAAAAATAAAAAAAATAAAAGGAGTCCTCATATTAAAAAAATTTATTCACGAAAGTTGCTCATCTTGATGAGATTTACAACTTTCATGAAGGGACCCAAAGCAAATGAAATGCAGAATGCAAGATATGACTTTTTTGTGATTTTTATGTTTTATAATTTTTATTTGATTTTCTGATGATAAATAAATGCACGCAAAAATCAAACATGCTATGAAATAATGTAATGAACTCAATGACTTTTTTTTGGATTTTTATGAGTTGAGTTAATGTTAAAATAAATTAGGGAGGTTAATCATGTACAAGTGGATCAAGTCAATAAGCTCAAGTCAGAAATTGGTCTTTTTTATTTGCTTTTCTGATTTTTTAGGTTTTGATTTTTATATAATTTATTAAAATATTGAAAAAATTAAATGAATGAAAGATACAATAGTTAGAATGGATGAAATATGCACATGAAATGATAGGTCAAAATCGACGAAAATGTACAATGTGCAAAAGAGGCCTAAACCCCAACTTTTACAAATGAGTTCTGATTTTTAGTTTTGCAGGTATTTGAATGTATATTACTTTAAAAGTGAGCAGAGTGAAATTGGACACTATATGAGATAGATATCAGCATTTTTGTTCGTCTTTTCTGAAATTAGGGTTTGAGATTATTTTGCATGTGTACATGTTAGCATTTTTTTAGGATTTTTCATGGATTAAGGTTAGTGATATGAACATAATGAAGTTGGTTTCATGTCAATAGAAGTTAGCATGATTTAATTAAAAATGCATGAAGTTAGGTGAAAATTTGAAGATGATTATAGATGAAAAATATGTGTGCTAAAATGCAGGTATTAATTCTAAGTGCATGAATGGTAAAAATGCAGAATAAATGATGAAATGTGGCTAATTACTCAGGAACGATGCTCTATTTTCAACTTTTAGTGTGATGAATTACTGATTCATCACCGCTTCACTGAGGTGTCTACGAACTACAGAATCATCCTTTTGGCTTTGAGCGGTGCTAACCCAAATTATTTGAGTAGCGACGTCGGCATTAGAATAATCGAATATCCCCTATATTAGAGTGTTATTTCAATCTCTTGGTTAAACAATTCACATCTGAAGGGTGGAGCTCCCATGTCTTTCTTCTTTCCAGGGAGGTTGTTGATTGCATGAACAATAACTATGGTAAGGATGTGCTTCACTGGTTTCTTGCATCTGGTTTTGCTTGGTTGACACTTTGTGGTACATGCTTCTTTCAATCCTTTCTTCATTAACGACATGTATCTAGATATTAGGTTTTCCACCCCAGGTAGCCTGACCTCCGATTTTCTTGTATTTATTTCTCCATTTATTTTCTCTGTATTTTTTTGTATATTTTTCTGTGAACATATATCTAATATTTAATTTTCTTATTTTTTGTGCAAGGTACCCGGTGGACTTTGAGTGGCTTTCTTGGGAGCTGACGCAACTCAAAGCTACTAGGACGCACGAAGAATTTATTTTCTTATTTTTTGGAGAGAGGGTGTGATGAATCTACGATTCGTCATCTTTATTCATTTATTTTAGCTTAAAATCCCTTATAAAACACCTGTATATAACACTAACTCCATATTCTTACTAATTTGCATATGTGTGTAAATATTGTATATTTGTATATTATTTTAACCTGAAATAAATAAAGAAAGAAAGAAAGGAAAAATAAAGAAAAGAAAAAAAGGAAGACTGTAAAATATGTAATATATATAGGCTGACTCAAACCCCGAGAAAAGGTCAAGACTTGACCTGATCAACCAGGAATAAAGTAGGGGGAAATTGGGTCCTCAATTAGAATATCCAAAAAAAATTGTGTGCTATGTATATTTGTATACTACACTATTTTATTTGTATCTTAATTGACCTCAAATCCAATAACTTTCAAAACCAAATTTGTAAATAAAAATATTTTCTAATTAATAAAACTAATTGCACAATTAAATCATGTACAAAATAAAAGCAACCACACTTGGAAAAAGCCACTAAGCACTAATTGAAAGACCAATTCCAGCTCCATATGAACTCAAATTGAACCAATATCACTTCCATTGGATTGTAAATTAAATTATCTTTAAAATGGCTGTATTTTCATAATTTTTGGAGTTACGGTTGAAAAGTCAGTTTTTCGGGGTGAATTGTGCAATTTTCCCATGTATTTTGTACATATTGTATTTGTATATATTTGTAAATATTTTTACTAATTATTTAAAATAAAAATAAAAATAAAATTTAATTAAAAAAACTGATTTTCTCATTTACCCATGTATATAATGTCATATATGTATATAGTATATGTATATTATTGTTATTCTTAATTAACCGCCACAAAAAATAAAAAAAATTAACTTTTAATTTTCCAATAAATAAAGCGACGAAAATTCAAAAAATTTAGTTAATTTTTGTAAATATTTTTTGACACTTATTTTTTATCTCTATCTTATTTCAATTTTATCTCTTATCTTTATCTAAAAAGCCAAAAATTCAAATTTCATCTCCATCTTTTCTATTTATATGGCTCCTTCTCCATCATTCCATCTTGATAAATCTTTGGTGAGAGGAGCCCAATCTCTGAGAGTCTTCTTGTCGAGAAAGGTGCCTAGCCTCCGAGCCGTCCGGTGACAGCGAGTCGGCCTTCGTCGAGGCGATCACGGTATTTTTCGCTCTTAAGGTGAGATCCGCCATCTTTTTCTTATTTTTATCGTAGATTAATCGTGGTTTTTTCTCTCGCACTTTTATTTCATTGTCAATTATTTTTTTCTAGATCGTAGAACCATCACGATTTGATCCGCCATCGATTTCACGTTCATCTCATTTTCTTGATCTCTTCACATTCATCTTCTACCTTCCACGATCTATCAACTCCGACCACGCACGGTGGTCGAAGAATCAGATTCGATTCCTCACGTTTCGTCGGATCCTCATTCACCTTCGATTTGTCTATAAATTAAAAGAAAAAAATAAAAAATGTTTTCTTCTCTCTAACATTTGTTTTGCAGGATCACCTAAAAAAGAAAATAAAAAAATAAAAATTAAAAAATTACTTATTTTACAGTTCAGGCTTAAAAAATAAAAAATATATATATATATTTACATTTTATGTTTACACATAAAAAGGAAAAATAAAATAAAATAAATCAACGGCAGGTTCCCAGATCTGCGCACAACCAGTCCTCCGTCGACTGCGCCGACCGCGCGCCTCCATGGCGTCGCCACCACCCCCTCCGCCCGGAGCGGATCTACGCTGCCCGCACGTGACTCCACCAGCTCACCAGCATCCTCAATCGCGACCACCGCTCCTGGTGGAAACCGCGAGGCTGCATGCATGCTGCCCCCGCGAAGTCCAACCTTGCCGATCTCCATCGCCAACCTCCACAGGGCCCTGCTGCCTCCGCCCTTGAGTACAGAGCCTCCAGCGTGCGACACCCTCCGCTTCTGTGTGGCGGTGTCGCCCCTATCAGCGCGGTCCACCCCTCCGTCACCACGTACCCGCGACGAGCTGCAACTGCCTCTGCCTGCCCCGGCCTCCTCCTCTAGATGACCTCGTCCCGCACCTCCACAGGGCTCTACCGCCTTTACCCGTCCGCCAAATCCAGAGCCCGCCTTGCCATAGCGCTCCCCGCCTCCGTGCGTGGGAGAAAAGGTGGGGCGATGGCCAAACCCTCCTACCTTGAGCACGAAGAAACCCAATTGCCCTAGGGTTTGGACGATTTTAAAAAAATATTGGAAAAATTACATTGAAGCTCTTCGTGATTTTCAGAATTGTGAAAAGGTCCCCGCTTCAGTTCCAGCACGTGCCACACACGCCCTTAGTGGGTAATTTTCACTTTCTCTCCGTTGTTTATTATTTTTATATTTTGTTGGAAAACTTTTGAATAATTGCAATTTAGTCCATGTATTTCCAGAATAATATTTTGCTTGATCTCTCTGATGAAATAAATATTTTTATTGTTCGAAAAATTCTCAAAAAATGGTGTATGTTCCTGCTGTAGTTTTTATCATTGTGTAATTTTCATCAACTTTTATTGCCATTTAATATTTTTTAAAAAAATCAAAAACAGTATATTTTTATCTGCCTGAAATTAGAAAATTTTCATAAAAATTCGAAAATTTGCTTAAAAATTTCAAAAAATTTATTGTAGGTGTATTTTAGTAACTTTTAATTTCTCTCCAATTTTGTTGCATTAACTCTTTGTAAAACTCTAAAAAATTGTGAAAAATGAATAATCTTAAAAAAGTGTAGAAAATTCTAGAAAAATAAAAAATTCTAATTTAGTCTCTTATTGTAGATATTTCTTTGTAGTTTATATTAAAAATAATTGCCAGGACTTTTGGCATTTAAAATATTTTTAAGTTGCAAATTACTACAGACTGTGCATTGTTTCTCATTTTACAACTATTTGATTTTTAGAAAAATATAAAAACATCTGAAAATTCTACAAAAACTTTCAAAAACATTTCAAAATATTTAAAACACAAAAATATTTTCTCTGGATTATTCCTGAGCAATTTTGATATAATTGAATATTACAAAAAGAGTTGGCGTGCGTATTTCTTGTCTTGTGCTTATTACTCCTTATTTTTGAAAAAAAAATTACAAAATTAAAATCACTAAAAATTTGAAAATCAGAAAATAAAAAATAGAAATATAAAAATATATATAAAATAAAAAGAGAAAAATTCCACAAAAATCAAGGATAGTTTGCCTTTGAGATTCCTGCCTGATTTTTTCCGATTAATTGAATAACCCTCAGGAATTGTAGCCTCCCTGAGTTAGATCATGTCCGCTATAAAGGTAAATAAGTAGCAAAAAAATTGTTTGTTTGTCGCGGGATTTTTGGGGATAGCAACGACTTTCATATCATCTAATAATTTTCGATCCTCGAGATTTCTTGCAACAACATGGAGTTCTTCTTTATTAATTTTTAATTAATTACTCATTTCCAGCAAATCTCGATCGGGTCTCGTGTGTGCAAAGAGACTGGACTTTTTATGTGGTTTGTCGAACCTATTTCACTCTCCGACGAGGGTGGGGTCCGACTGGATTGACTCGTAGGTTAGACCTGCACTTGCGGCTATTAGAGCTTTTATTAGGTCAATATTTGCTTGTGATCGTAAAATCTAGGACCACACATTCATTTTAGTAATACACACCTTAGATCGTTCTAACTTAGTCAAATTCAATTCATTTCTTCCCACTAAATAGAACTATTAGTTAGGTGTGGTTTGATCATGTACAGAATAAAAGCAACCACACTTGGAAAAAGCCACTAAGCACTAATTGAAAGACCAATTCCAGCTCCATATGAACTCAAATTGAACCAATCTCACTTCCAATAGATTCTAAATTAAATTATCTTTAAAATGACTGTATTTTCATAATTTTTGGAGTTAGGTTGAAAAGTCAGTTTTCCAGGATGGTTTGTGCAATTTTCCCATGTATTTTGTACATATTGTATTTGTATATATTTGTAAATATTTTTACTAATTATTTAAAATAAAAATAAAAATAAAAATAAATTTTAATTAAAAAACTGATTTTCTCATTTACCCCATGTATATAATGTCATATATGTATATAGTATATGTATATTGTTGCTATTCTTATTTAACTGCCATAAAAAATAAAAAAATTAACTTTTAATTTTCCAAATAAATAAAGTGACGAAAATTCAAAAAAAATAGTTAATTTTTGTAAATATTTTTTGACACTTATCTTTTTATCTCTATCTCATTTCAATTTTATCTCTTATCTTTATCCAAAAAGCCAAAAATTCAAATTTCATCTCCATCTTTTCTATTTATATGGCTCCTCCATCATTCCATCTTGATCAATCTTTAGTGAGAGGAGCCCGATCTCTGAGAGTCTTCTTGTCGAGAAAGGTGCCTAGCCTCTGAGCCGTCCGATGATAGCGAGTCGGCCTTTGTCGAGGCGATGACGGTATTTTCCGCTCTTAATGTGAGATCCGTCATCTTTTTCTTATTTTTATCGTAGACTAATCGTAGTTTTATCTCTTGCACTTTTATTTCATTGTCAATTATTTTTTTTCTAGATCGTAGAACCATCATGATTTGATCCGCCATCGATTTCACGTTCATCTCATTTTCTTGATCTCTTCACATTCATCTTCTACCTTCCATGATCTATCGACTCCGACCACACACGGTGTTCGGAGAACCATATTCGATTCCTAACGTTTCGCCGGATCCTCGTTCACCTTCGATTTGTTTATAAATAAAAAGAAAAAAATAAAAAAATGTTTTCTTCTCTCTAACATTTGTTTTGCAGGATCACCTAAAAAGAAAATAAAAATTAAAAAATTAAAACTAAAAAAGTTACTTATTTTACTGTTCAGGCTTAAAAATAAAATAATATATATATATATATATATATTTAAATTTTATGTTTACACATAAAAAGAAAAAAATAAATAAAAAAAATCAACGGCAGGTTTCCAGATCCACGCACGACTAGTCCTCCACTGACTGCGCTGACCGTGCGCCTTCACGGCATAGTCACCGCCCCCTCTACCCGGAGCGGATCTACGCCGCCTGCGCGTGACTCCACCAGCTCAGCTGCATCCTCAATCGCAGCCACCGCTCCTGGTGGAAACCGCGAGGCTGCACGCCTCCGCCCCCACGATATCCAACCTTGCCAATCTCCATCGCCAACCTCTACAGGGCCCTGCTGCCTCCGCCCTTGAGTACAGAGCCTCCAGCGTGTGACACCCTCCTCTTCTGCGTGGCAGTGCCGCCCCCATCACCGCGGTCCGCCCCTCCGTTACCACGTACCCGCGACGAGCTGCAACTGCCTCTGTATGCGCCAGCCTCCTCCTCTAGACGACCTCGTCCCGCACCTCCACAGGGCTTTGCCGCCTTCGCCCGTCCGCCAAATCCAGAGCCCGCCTCGCCATAGCGCTCCCCACCTCCACGCGCGGGAGAAAAGGTGGGGCGGCGGCCAAACCCTCCTACCTTGAGCAGGAAGAAACCCAATTGCCCTAGGGTTTGGACGGTTTTAAAAAAATATTGGAAAAATTACGGTGATTTTCAGAATTGCAAAAAAGGTCCCCACTTCAGTTCCAGCACACGCCATACACGCCCTTAGTAGGTAATTTTCACTTTCTCCATGTTATTTATTATTTTTATATTTTGTTGGAAAACTTTTGAATAATTGCAATTTGGTCCTTGTATTTCTAGAACAATAATTTGTTTGATCTCTCTAATGATATGGATATTTTTATTGTTTGAAAAATTCTCAAAAAAATGGTGTATGTTCATGCTGTAGTTTTTATCATTGTGTATATTTTTCATAAATTTTTATTGCCATCTAATATTTTTAAAAAATAAAAAATAGTATATTTTTATCTGCCTGAAATTAGAAAATTCATAAAAATTCGAAAATTTGCTTAAAAATTTCCAAAAATTACTGTAGGTGTATTTTAGTATCTTTTAATTTCTGTCCAATTTTGTTGCATTAGTTCTTTGTAAAACTCCAAAAAATTATGAAAAATAAAGAATCTTAACAACCTGTAGAAAATTCTAGAAAAATAAAAAAATCTGATTTAGTCTTTGATTGTAGATATTTCTTTGTAGTTTATATTAAAAATAATTGCCAGGACTTTGGGCGCTTAAAATATTTTAAGTTGCAAATTACTCCAGAATGTGCATTGTTTCTCATTTTGCCACTGTTTGATTTTTAGAAAAATACAAAAAAAATCTGAAAATTCCACAAAAACTTTAAAAAACATTTCAAAATCTTTAAAACACAAAAATATTTTCTCTGGATTTTTCCTGAGCAATTTTGATGTAATTGAAAATTACAAAAGGGTTGGCGTGCGTATTTCTTGTCTTGAGCTTATTACTCCTTATTTTTGAAAAACAAATTACAAAATTAAAATCACTAAAATGTGAAAATCAGAAAATAAAAAATAGAAATATAAAAAAATATATATATAAATAAAAAGAGAAAAATTCCACAAAAACCAAGGATAGTTTGCCTTTGAGATTCCTGCCAGATTTTTTCGGTTAATTGAATAACCCTCGAGAATTGTAGCCTCCCTAAGTTTGATCATGTCCGCCATATAGGTAAATAAGTAGAAAAAAATTTGTTTGTCGCAGGATTTTTGGGGATAGCAACGACTTTTATATCATCTAATAATTTTCGATCCTCGAGATTTCCTGCAACAACAGGGAGTTATTCTTTATTAATTTGTAAGTAATTACTCCTTTCCAACAAATCTCGATCGGGGTCTCGTGTGTGTAAAGAGGCTGGACTTTTTATGTGGTTTGTCGAACCTATTTCACTCTCCGATGAGGGTGGGGTCTGACTGGATTGACTCATAGGTTAGACCTGCACTTGCGGCTATTAGAGCCTTTATTAGGTCAATATTTGCTTGTGCTCGTAAAATCTCGGACCACACATTCATTTTAGTAATACACTCCTTAGATCATTCTAACTTAGTCAAATTCAATTCATTTCTTCCCACTAAATAGAACTATTAGTTAGGTGTGGTTTGATCGCCTGCATTTCATATGGTATAAAATTTTCAATTATGTATTGCATCCCGCATGTAGAGCATGAGGATCACTGAAAGTCTTCTGAAATGGACATGCATAATTGATTTACTTGATTGCATCGGCTTTTCTCGACTCCCTTCTCCTTGGTTTTACAACTTAGGATTAAAGGAAATTGGGACTGCTAGTTAGGCGTACCTTGTGTGGTGGATTAAATTAAGTGATAAGCAAACTTAAAATCAGGACTACTAATACAATTTGAACCAAAAAATAAGCACTAAATCGAAATTATTTTTGGAGAGTAACCCCCTCATTGTTTAAATTTACTTGCAAGTGAGAGAGAGAGAGATCTAGGACAGAGCCAAGCTAGGATTTTCATATTTACTATTGATTCTACAAAAACGATTAGCTACTTCTCAGTGAGGAAATAAGGGTAGTCGGTAAACGATACATATTTCCTTAGTAGAGTGGATGGTTTAAAGGACATTGCATAAGGCTCAATCCTTAAGTAACGAGTAGCCGTTTTACGGTCCGTACTTCCATCCATATTGGCTGAAAGTAGGTGTAACTAGTTGTAATAGTCGAGCCAGGTTTTAGGTAAATACAACCATCTAACAACTTATTAACTCTTTCAAAATTTTCATTTATCACCAACTAAAACAGACAAGACAATTTGACCGAACCTTTATGGTTTTCACAGCGTTAAGTTGGTGAATTTGGGGTTTTCTTTGTGTTTATATTCAGGGTTGTGCATTCAAAGACTGCGCTCTTACCGCCTTTCATATCACTTCTCACATCCAACTCTTAATTCGAACTTCTTGACATAGAGAATGGCAGATTAGGGTGATTTTTGCTCGAACTTCATGAGCCTCTCACTGACCACTCCAAACCGACCATCCTCACGGGCCCGGGACACTCTTCCCTTAAATCCCCTCAGTTTCATGGACACTCTTCCCATGAGACTAAGGTAAATAATTCAATCTTCATTCTTGAGGGTTGTCAGACCCATACCAACCCTCTCTTCTCTAACCATATCGAGGAAAACTCTCACCTTGATGCTTCTAGATTGCCTTCTTACAAGTCTATTAATTCAAATCCTTTGTGTTCTGAAGGTGAAGAAGACCAAGATAGCAAGATGCCTCCTAAGAAGCACATGGATGATGAAGGAGATAATGACACATTCAAAGACATCCTAGCCCATGCACAAGCTGAACGGAAAAATGAACTATTCAAACAAGAGCTTGGTCAGTTGAGGAATGATGGGGGGGTCGATGAGAGATGCCTACAATCCTCGTGCGCACAGATTGAGAACTGGCTTAGTCCTGTCGTACCACCAAATGCTGGAGAATTAAAGCCTCACTTCTTGACACTCCTATTAAAATTTTATGGCAATGAAATAGAGGAACCATACATGTTCCTGCAGGAGTTTGAAATGGTATGTAATATTCTAGGGCGACCTGGTGTATCACAGGATTACATACGTCTTAGAGCCTTCCCCTATGCTGTAGCAGACAAAGCTGCTTATTGGATAAAAAATTTGGGGAGGGTAGTCACCATGTGGGATGCATTGAAGGACATGTTCCTCAAGAAGTTCTATCCGTTAAGTAGGACTAATCAGATGAGGTCCCAGATATCGAGTTTCATGCAGATGTCCCATGAGCCTTTCCACGAGGCATGGGAGAGATTCAAGGACCTGATTTAGAAGTTCCCAAGTCATGATATTGACCGACCAATCCTGATCCAGAACCTGTATAGTGGTCTAAATCCTGAGGTTCAAGGATTGTTGAATGCTGCATGTGGAAGCAGCTATCTGAACAAAGGAGCTGACATGGTTTGGATGGTTTTAGATCAGATGGAAGAGACCAGCGACACCAGATCATCAAGCAGGGCTTATGACAAGCCACCTCCCTCTCGCGTACATCAAGAGGTGGTGAGAATAGCTGTCACTGATCTGGAAAATGACTTACTCCTTGACATGGGGATTATCAATGATAAGTTAACTAAGGTTGACCAGATCGAAAAGAAGGTGAGCGAGATAGGCAAGCTCGCCGAATGGGAGAACCTCGCCAAGCTTCCCAAACAGATAGCAGAGTTAGCTGATAGGGTATCCAAGATAAAGATACATGCCCTGTCTACACCCCCTGCTCCCATCTACCGAGTGCACCACATTCAGGAGCATCCCATGCATGGGTCTTACAACACATGGACTCAGGGTCACTGAGGTCCATGAGAGCCAGTTCACAGAGCTGACCATTGAGACAGTTGATGACCTGCTTGACGACTCGGGTATAAGGTACTAAATGGTTGTTGCGACCCAAGCAATCAGACTCGATCAATCCAGAAAAAGAGACCACCAATAAAAGATAAAATCAACTCGAAATCAATAGCGGTCTTGCTATTTTATTAACCTGGTATAGCGACCAGGGTCGAACACAAGGAGCACGAAATGGCCTTGCGGCCTACGAAGTAGTCAAAAAGAAAATAAAAGAAAAGAAACAGGTATTTTTGGTGGTTTTTAATTCTTTTTATAATTTTTTGGATTTTTGGTTAATTAAGAAAATAAGGAAAACAGTAAAACAAGGCAATTCAACTATTTATTTCATGACTAAAAATCAACCAAAAATTCAAATAAAAATATTTTTGTGTGTTTTATAATTTTTACTGTTTTTAGTGAATTTTTGGGATTTTTCTGATTTTTATTTAATTTTCTAAAAATGAAACAGTGCAAGAAAAAGAGGGTACTGTCCAGCCGAGCTTAAGGGACCTAGATAAAATATCTAGAAATCCCCAATAAGCCTGGAGGTAATTTTCCTGTATAGAGAAAGAAATAAGGAAAATTTGAGCACCTAAATTATTATTTTTGGGTTTTTAGTTTATTTATTAAAATTTTTAGGAGTTTTTAGGTGTTTTTCAATTTTTATGAGTTTTATATAATGAAAAATAGCCAAAATTGGCTAGAAAATTAAGCACACTAAAAGCAACAGTAGCTAATTTTTTTTGTGATTTTTAGATGATTTTTAATATTTTTTTGTGATTTTCAAAGTTAAACAGTAACGAAAATTGATGTTTTTAAATTTTAAAAATATCAAATCAAAACAAAAATGTCTCCAAAAATTCCAGAAAATTTTACACTATGGTAGGAGCCATGTTTCCAATTTTCATTGGATTTGGAGTTGATTTACTATTTTATTAAAAATAAAAATCAATCAACAGTGCACGGGGACCTATCTGCAAATAATACAAAGTTTTGGGCCCCCTGGAGAACACGGCAAGAAAAGTTGGGGGTAAAAGCGCAAAATGCCCCCGGGCCACGCACGATACACGTGACTCAGGCCTGGGGGGACCCAACTGTCATTCCTATTTTAAAATATGCAATCATGAACACTCGGAAAATATAGGATGAAAGCTGCAAATATCCCTCAAAACACATGGCGAAGCACGTGGACACTAAATACAGGGGTCTACAAGCAAATATCAGGAACAGAAGGGTCCTCAATGCAAAAGTTCCAAGCTAAAATAAACTATCTAAAATATTTACAGAACAAAAGACAAATAACTAAAAAGCTAAGGGCCTACAAAGAATTTACCCTTTATTAAATGTCGACGACTGATGTAGCACCGCGTGGCTGATCCAACGGGTGAGAGTATCAGTGCCTTAACCCACGAAACGCTGGCCGGATCAACGGGCGAGGGTCCTCCACGTGGAGATCTGACGGTCCTGGTGCTCTGGAGTCTAAACCCTCGGGTAATCAACGGTTGCGATCGATCCTCCAAAGATCTAGCGGTGGCTGCTGCTCCGCGAACGGACGGACGAGATATGATCTGGAGCGTCGAGGTCGATCGAACGTCTGGGGAGGATGGTGGAAGAACACTTGGCCGGCGAGCTTCGCCGGCCCGATACACGCGCTGAGATCCTCCCCTGCTGCTGCTGAGGTGCAGAGAGGTTCCGCCATGAAGCTCCGCAGCTGATGGCGGCCTCCGATGAGTCGGAGAACCACCAGAATGGCCCCGCGACGGCGGTGGCCTGAAGCTCCTGCGCCCAAGCTGTTGGCCTCCAGATGAGGCGCTCCTGACGTCGTGACCTTCACAGGAAGCAAGCTGGGTCGAGGGCAAACTGCCTCGGCCCTTCAACGCACGAAAACGATGGAAGATGAAGCGAGATGGAGGCTCTCCGGCGAGCGGAGGAGGGTGAGAGCCGATAGCCCTGCTCCGGGGCGAGCCAGGGAGAGTGGAAGGGCGGAGAAGGTGGAGAGGGGTCTGGTGGAAGTGGTGGCGGTGTCGGATGGGTGAATGGGTGATCGGAGACGACAGGTGGAGGTGGCGGAGCTACTCTACTGAATCGGAAAATTCCTAATCTAAGCTATTCTACGGCCTAAAGAGGTTACCTGGCGGGTGTTGTCGACTGGGCTGGAGCTCGGGGAGCTCCTGGGTCATGGCCTGCAAGGGGGCGTCGTCTCCCCGAGGCTGGGCGCGCTCATGGCGGTGCACGGCGGTGAAGACCACCGGATCAGTGGCTCCCGGCTTCCCGGGCCTCGCTGCAACTCCCACAAGCTCCGCTGTCACTCAGGCAAGGTGGAGGAGGTCACAGGCGACGAGGGGGAGATCCAAAGATGGAAGAATAGGTCGCCGGTGACGAAACTTTATATGGCTAGGGATCCGGGAAGGTGAAGGTCGGGTGAGTCGCTCGTGCCTCGGATCCATCAAACCCACCCCGGGCGAGAATCAAGGATGGTCAAAGATTAATCGGGGCCCGGGGTTAAAGTAATTGGTTGTCGGATCAGGTGGGGAATAAATGGAGAAACCGGGTCATCCACCAGATCCGCAAGGGAAGTGGTCCACAGGGGGGAGTTGACCGGGCGGTCAACAACCCCCGTGGACCAATGGGAGAGGGCCAACTCAGAAATATTTGCAAATTCATTTTAAAATAGAAGGAGGCCGAATTATTAAAAACTCAAAAAATGAAAATTGTTTATTTTAATTTTTTTCTATTTTTTGTGATTTTTAATTAATTTTTCAAAATAAAAACAGTGTATTTACATAGGTATATATACAATATTGGTTTTTTTAATTTTGATTTTTAAGTTGTTATTTCTATACAATTTTATTCCCATTTATTTATATCATAAAATTAAGAATAAAAAGATATTTTTATTTTATTTTTATTATTTATATACATAGGTGAAATAAATAGATATGTACATATATATACATGGTATATTTACAAAGTATTTTTGGATTTTTAATTTTGTTCTTTTTGTTTTGTTTTTGTTTTAATTGTTTTTATTTTATTTATTTACACCATATCATATAGAATATTTACAAAATTTTTAGAAATTAATTTTATTTATTTATAAGGCTAAATAAATATAAGATGAATGGACTATATACATGGTGACTATGTACATAAATGATGTTTTTGTTTTCTTTTTAATTTTACTCTTTTTATCTTGATTTTATATTTATAAATATATACAAATATTTACAAGCCCTTTTTAATCTATTTTTGGGAGGAAAATATTTTTATTTTATTTACATAAATATTTACACACATGAGCCCCTATCTCCCTCTACTTTGGCTTTTATGCGGTCAGGCCCATGCTGAGCCCTCCCTTGGGTTAGGTTGCTCAATATTTATTCTAAATATTTCCCTCTTTTTCTTTTTGATCTTTTTTCTTTTATTTTTGCACAAAAACATGCTAATCATTACTTTTTACACAATGCATGCTTTTGGTAATTATTTATATTTACAACTATATACATGCAGTTGCAAAGGTTTTTGTAGCTAAAATATAAGAATAAAGAGTGGTGAATGAGTATTCATCAACAGTCACCGAGGAGTCTCCACAAGTGTGGGAGGTAAATGGGATCTGGTACACCAATGATCCCAATGCCACCCAACGACAGCCACAACAACGCCCACAATACCCCCCTCAGCCTCAATATCGCCAGTTTCCACCCCCTCAGCAGCAGCGGTAGTACTCTCCTCAACATAGTCAGCAGATCCATTAAGGACCTAACAAACCGCACCAGGGTCATCAGCAGTCTTCCCAGAGGCAGGACCATGGAGCTTTATCCTCAGGTACCTCTGACCTTCAAAGGATCCTTAATGAGCTCAAACTCATTCGGAATGAGCAACACGATCAGAGAGTCGACATAAGTTAGCTTTCATGATGGCATGATGAGTTTACTATTCTCAAGACCTCCATCACGTCATAGGTTCAGGTTAATCCCAACAATCTTAACCAAGGACAAAATCACCGAAAGGATTAGGTATACTATTATGATTTCTCAAAATCAGATCAATAGATCCTATCGTATGGTATTTACCATCTCACTCTTAAGAGCGATGGGATTGTGTAGACCCCTGATCTAGCACGGTGGAGTGGAGCGGAGGATACCGATGAGCTAGCCCCTATGGATAGCTCAGAGGAGGAGGACCATCATTAGCATCAACATCACCTTCAAGATCACCAGGGTATTTAAATCCCCAAAAATCCAAAAAAAACAAAGACCAAGAAAATCCAAAAAGAAGAATAAAGCAACATCGAGCACGATCGCGAGCACCGACTCTTTGGGAGATGAGAAGACCACCTTGGATGCATCACCAACAGTTTTTCCAGCTTCAGTTTCAGTTCCATTTTATGCATGTCAGTCGAGTCTTGTACAGAGTCCAAGTCCAAGTCAGTGTCATGTACAACTAAATTTCAATTCCAATAAGAACTCAGATGACGATATTTTTGTTTCACATCATGAGCCTCCAATAATCCTTTTCCCTCAGGCTTTACCGAAGGGAAAGAAGAAAAATTCTCAAAAAATGATCTTGATGTTTTGGAGATGGAAAGGATGTGGAGTGAGAATGTTAAAGTTGAGATCCTTTCCTCCAATTAGTGGATATGGTTCCTGCATTCAAGAAGTACCTAAAGGTGAGATGCACACATGTTAGGACTAGAAAAAGAACACTCGAACAGTGAAACATGTGTTGTCCATTGCCACTACCTGTGTGAACCGCAATGAGATTCCAAGAAAGTGCTCAATAAATCTACCGCCATATTTCCTCCTAGATCATCTAGGTTTAGGACCTCTAAGGACATCTAGATCACTCCTACAATTCATAGACCGATAGATTAAGAGGCCCAAGGTAATGTTGAGGGACGTTATCCTTGACGTCGAGGGAAAACAGTACAAGGTGGACTTCACGGTCCTAGATCATACTTGGTTGTCCTTTTCTGAGGATGGCCGGAGCTATCTTTCATTATACTTTGGGAAAGATACGCTTTCATGCACACGATGAATGTGTAGAGCTAGAGATGCAACAAACGATATGGTAGAGATCTGATTTATAGAGCAGTACAGAGTATCTCTCGTCAGAAGATGAGTGCTACAAAGTTAACACTGTTGATCACTGGCAGCAATAGTCAGCTTGGGTTAACGAGTCCTTCTCACTAGGAAAAGACAGTGTAGATGAGGCAGTTAGACAGATCCTGCAGAATCAGACCGTACCCACGGGAGAATTTTCACATGCATCTCCCTACGTCCTCGATGACTCAAAAGCTGACTTAGTCTTGTCAGACTTGTTCCCTTTAGGTCAATCAGAGGATGAGGATGATAAGTCGGGAACGGTTATTACCAATTTCTTAGATATCTTTTGTGATCCGACTATTGAGCAGAATCAGTTAGTGGCTACTATCATAGCAGATCCAAGCAAATCCACCACAAAGCCAGATGCATAGGCTATTGAGCCAGATTTACCTATTGATTATACCATCCCCGAGCTCAAACCTCTACCCACCACCTTGAAGTATGCCTTCCTTGCGGTCCCACCACGGAAGTACCCGATCATTATCAGTTCTAGCTTGACTAGAGAACAAGAATCTCTCCTGCTAGAGATTCTTGAACAGAACTGCAAGGCCATAAGCTTGAGCACGCCCGATCTTCGCGGGATTAACCCACTCTGTGCTCATACCATATTTACCTTGAAGAATGTGATAGACCCTCTCGTGAGTTCCAGCACAGGCTGAGTCCAAACTTACGAGATGTGATCAAGAAGGAGATTGAAAAATGGTGTAACATGGGATTTATATATCCCATCTCTGATTCCAAGTGGGTGGCACCACTTCATGTAGTCCCTAAGAAGGCGGGACTCCAGACAGTCACCAACTCAGATGGAGAGGAGATTGCGACACAGGTACCCACGTCGTGGCATGTCTATGTGGATTACAGACGCTTGAATGTCACGACAAAAAAGGATCATTTCCCCTTACCATTCATAGACCATATCTTGGAGAGACTTGCGGGGAGAGAATTCTTTTGCTTTCTAGGTGGGTACTCGGTCTACAACCAATTAGATATCGCTCTTTAGGACCAGGAAAATACCACCTTTACATGTCCATTCGGTACGTATGCATTCATGCGCATGCCCTTTGGGTTACACAATGCACTGGGGGATTTTCCACCGGTGCATGTTTGCAGTATTTGCTGAGATGGTGGGTGATTTCCTGAAGGTTTTCATGGATGACTTCTTGATCCACGGCGACTCATTTGATACTTGTCTATCTCATTTGGTCGAGTCCTCAAGAAGTGCAGTGAGGTGAATCTGGTGCTCTCTTGGGAGAAGAGCCATTTTATGGTTTAAGAGGGCATTGTGTTGGAGCATGTCATCTCCAAGAGGAGAATGGAGGTTGACCCTACCAAGGTGGATGTAATCAAGAAACTTCAACCACCAACCAACATCAAACAAGTGCGGTCGTTCCTCGGGCACGTTGGTTTTTATCGCATATTCAGAAAGGACTTCTCAAAGATTGCCCGATCGCTAATGGAACTCTTAGGAAAAGACACAGTTCATTAGAGATCATAGGTGTCTTGAGGCCTTTGAGCTCCTAAAGAGGAAGATAATGGATGCTCCAATCCTACATGCCCCAGATTGGTCTCTTCCTTTTGAGATCATAACAGACGCTTCTGACTTTGTTGTTGGGGATGTGTTAGGACAAAAGAGAGAAGGGATTCCTTATGTCGTCCACTACGCAAGCAAAGTACTCGATCAGGCTCAATGGAATTATACCGTCGCGAAGAAGGAAATGCTTGTTGTAGTGTTCACCTTGGACAAATTCAGGTCACATCTTTTGGGATCCAAGGTTGCCATGTTCACAGATCACACAACTATCAAGTACCTCATAGAAAAAAAAGGATATGAAGGCATGTCTTCTTAGGTGGATTATACTACTCCAAGAGTTCGATTTGCATATCAAGGATAAGCCATGAGTGAAGAATGTGGTGGCTGATCACCTCTCTCGCATAGAGTCACATAGTTCCTCTAAGACTGATCCCATCACAGACTCCTTTCCTGATGAGTCGATATGCTCTATGGACCTATTACATGGTAGGCCAATATGGTGAATTTCTTAGTGTCTAGGACAGTTCCCCATGATTGGCCCAAGAGCAACATTAACCGACTTAAGTAAGAATCTAGGAAATACCATTGAGAGGATCCGTTCTTTTACTTCAGAGGTCCAGATTGTGTGTGGCGGAGGTGTATTCCTCAGGAGGAATACATGAGTGGCCTCACCTACTGTCATTCCTTGGACGAAGGAGGACATCACTCTGAGAAGAGGACCGCCTGGAAAGTACTTTAGTGTGGCTTGTACTAGCCGACCCTGTTCCATGATGCATATGCATTTGTTAGTGTCATGTCCAGTATATTATGGGAGGAACCGTCGGTCCCAAAGATGAAATTCCCATGCAACTGCTCATTATGGTTGACGTTTTCGATGCATGGGTCATAGATTTCATGGGCCCATTCCCTAACAGCCACGGTTATGAGCATATTCTCTTGGCGGTGGATTATCTCTCTAGGTGGGTGGAAGCTATCCCTACCCGAGCTGCAGACAGCAAGAATGTCTGAAAATTCATAAAAGGTCACATCATTTCACAGTTCAGGGTTCCCAAAGTCATCATCTCTGATGGGGGTAGACACTTTGTTAACATGGAAATGAAAAAGTTAACAAAGAACTACGACATCAAGCACCGTGTTGCTAGTCCATACCACCCACAATCCAATGGCATGGCTGAGGTATCGAATAGGGAGGTAAAGGGCATTTTGCAGAAGCTAGTCCTCCCTAACATGAAGAACTAGTCCCAACTCTTGGACCAAGTTCTATGGGCATACCGAACTTCTTAAAAGACCCCGCTTGGAACCTTCCCATTCCGAATGTTTATGGGAAGCCATGTCATCTGTCTACTGAACTGATACACAAATCTGAATGTGCATTAAAGAAAGTGAACCGGAACATCCATGAAGGACAACAATGCAGAAAGATGGATCTAAATGAGCTTTTAGAAATCAGAAATAAGGCATAATAATGTGATTTATAAGGACGGAATCAAGCATTGGCACAATCAGCATATCAGACGCAAGAATTTTGTCCCAGGACAGAAGGTATGGTTATTCAATGCTAGGTTGAAGATTTTTTAGGGCAAGTTGAAATCCAAATGGGTGGGACCCTTCATTATCAGAGAAGTGAACACGAAAGACAGTGTAAGGATTTGACAGCTTAATGATAGTGCACAACTGTTCCTTGTGAATGGGCAGCTGCTGAACCAATTTGTAGGATCAGATGAGCAGTTAGCCCAAGTTGAAGAGATCTCATTCATGTGTATTCTAGAATCTCATGATCTGCTCTTAGTGAATGCATGAATCCTCACCACTTTCAACGTCTCCAAGCACCTTTCCCCATTCCTCATTCTCTCTGTATAGTCTCCAACCTCATCAGTTCTCATACTCATTCCTGACCTATACTTAGGCTAACCAGAGCCTAAGTATAGGGGGGACTAATACCCACCCTGTATATATTCATCCATTTCTCCTCTTGACCTCACCACCCTATTTTCGATCTTCTTCTATACTTAGGCAAACCAAAGCCTAAGTATAGGGGGCATGCCGACTTCTATACTTCTTTTGTTTTTCACTCTCCTATGATTAGCACGAGCTATGTCTTTTCTTTGCTTCTTGTGATCTGAGGACATAACACCCACTAAGTATAGGGGTGTGTTTATATTACATATATACTTTACCCATAGCTCGTACTTTCACGTATTTTTGTATATATTGTGTAATAACTAAGGGATGGGTAAAAGTAAAAAAAAATAAAAAAACAAAATAATAATAAATAATATAATTTACTCTTGTACCTCATATGCATTTGCATTTCATTTGCATATCTAGCATATGTAACCTGGAAAGTTATTGGGTTCTGAACTGAGTTTTGAATAGAAGTTGAGAATGGTCTTGACTTGGCCTTAATCTACCTAATTTTCATATGAACTTCATAGAGAAAGAGGATTTTAGAAGCTTAAGGTCTTTGACTTAATTCTTTGAGTTCTGCATGACAATGTGCAGACTTTGACTCTTAGTGTCTAACCCGGTCTCCTAATTATGGGTATGACTTCTGAATAGGGAATTAATTGGTACTCTCACACTACACACTTATCTCAACTCAGATGAGGTGTTGGAAGAATGTGTGTCTCTTTTCTGGTAGTGTGGACATCTAAAGACCTGAGTACAGGTTGAAATAAAGCTTCGGATGAGGGATGGACGGCTGGACAAAAAATTTACTAAGACCTCAAAACATCTACGGAAAGAAAGATTCTATATTTGTAGGGGTACAAAAGATCCATGCAGAGTTACCAGAAATGCATACCAAAAGAAGCCAAGTATCAAATAAGTATTTGACCAAAAAGATCCAGCTTTAAGACAACCTGCAGAACTTGGTGGAGACTTGGCTACACTGGTCGTCTTCACAAGGAGAGGTGACTACACTCGTAGCCCTCCCGTTCTTTTCCCTTTCTTCTAAAAATTTCTCCCCCTTTCAATTGTGAACACAACACGACTGAACTCTGAAGGAAATACCTTACTCCTTGACGACGAGTTATTAGAGGAGGGGTTTGCATGGTACTCCAGCATTCTTGATGGGAAGAGCTAAAACCTTTCACACACATGGGACAATTATTCATTGTTCATGGGGTATGCTTTGGGAGAAGGATTGATCTAAGATGACTTTTGAGCTGGAACTGTTACAATGATATGTAGAACATGAGGGCTGTTGATATTAAAACCCTAATTCTCACAGGAGTTCCACCACACTATCAATACAAAGGTCGGGTCTAGCTCCATTTTCACCTTTTGTTCATGATCTTGATATGGAACCGGAACCCAAAATCATTTCACTTTTGCATTTCATTTTAGTTGCTCAGGAACAAGCAAGGTTTAAGCATAAGGGGTTGATGAATCCGTGATTCATCACAATAAAAGTTGAAAATAGAGCTTTGTTCCCGAGTAATTAGCTGCATTTCATCATTTATTCTGCATTTTTACCATTCATGCACTTAGAATTAATATCTGCATTTTATCATACGTATTTGCATCTATAATCATCTTCGTATTTTCACCTAAGTCATGCATTTTTAATTAAATCATGCTAACTCCAATTAACATGAGCCCAACTTCATTGTGTTCATATCACTAACCTTAATCCATGAAAAAACCTTAAAAATTGCTAACTTGTACACAGTCAAAATAATCTCAAACTCTAGTTTAAGAAAAGATGGACTAAAACATTGATATCTTTCTCATGTAGTGACTGGTTTCAATCTACTCACTTTTAAAGTAATATACATTCAAATACCTGCAAAACAAGACCAATTTCATAAAAATCGGAGCTAATTTGCAAAAGTTGGGTTTTGGGCCTCTTTTGCGCATTGTACATTTTCGTCGATTTTGACCTATCATTTCATGTGCATATTTCATCCATTATAACTATTCTCTCTTTCATTTCTTTAATTCATTCATTGTTTTAATAAATCATATAAAATCAAAACCCAAAAAATCGTAAAAGCAAAGAAAAAAGACTCATTCTGACTTGAGCTTATTGACCTAATCTACTTATACATGATTAACCTCCCTAATTTATTTTGATATTAACTCAACCCATAAAAATCAAAAAAATGTCATTTGAGTCCATTACATTATTTCATATCATGTTTGATTTTTGCTTGTATTTATTTATCATTAAAAAATCAAATAAAAATTTCAAAACATAAAATATCATCCAAAAAATTCATATCTTGCATTCTGTATTTCATTTGCTTTGGGTCCCTTCATGAAAGTTGTAAATCTCATTAAGATGAGCAACTTTCATGAAGAAAATTTTTTGATATGAGGTTTTCTTCTATTTCTTTTTTATTTTTGATTGTTTCTAAATTTTGAATTTTTTTGGGCGCCACACGACGCCTCCTGGGGGCAGCCGCGTGCCACCTCCACTCCTTCATTCTCCACCTTCCGCCTTACGTGCAGTGCATGTGAGGACCCTTCCCCCCCAACAGACCCACCGCCTTCGGCAGAAGCCCTTTGTAACTCAAGCCTCACCCACATCCGCTGCTTCTCTGTCCGCTCCTTCGCGTCCTCCAGCGTTGACCAACCACCTCCCCATTTCCTTGAAAACTCGCTACCCTACTTCTTCATCTCGTGATCCACCATTGGTCGGAACTCCCTCTATCCTATCGCCTCACCGTCGACTTCCGCAGCCGTCGGGGTTCCACCCCTTCTTCGTTCAACAACCTTATCCTCCACCGCTCGCTTTATGCCTCATCCCCTCATCGACCAACCTCTCGTTACCCATCTCCAATTTAAGCCTCTTGATACCCATCGTTCCAGGCATCCATCGTATGCGAGTGCGTCTCCAGCTCTTGTGAAACCACTATGACAACACGAGGTTTGAACATGGAGCGATGAAGATCCCCTTTAAGTTCCAGCGAGATCCAAAGCTCATCTTGAGCTTTGCTGCAACTTCAAGTACCGGAAGCTTGCTTAGCCTCGCTGTACACAGACAGCTCGAGGCCACAATCAAAGAGACATAACAAACTACTTCCATCGGCGACCCCCTTCCAGGTATATCTCTCTTCTCTTCCTCTTTCTCTTATTCCTACTGCTCTGTTCTTTCTTCTTCTCCTCTACATCCCCTACATCCATCTTCTCTCCTGATCAAACACCATATCTACTCCACTCTCCTTCCACACGCCCACCGACCTCTTGATCTCCACCCTCATCTCCACTTCACCGATCGCCATTCACTTCAAACCCATCCATCATACCTACATCGCAGATCATCCCCACTTTCGCCAACACGGACCCCGCCACACCATCCTCCACACGCACCTCCGCCTTCGGCTACCCGAGGCTCCACCGACAATACCTTCCGCCACATTTTCCTCATCATTAACGGTTCTTCATCAACACAAGAAGGTCGTTCCATCAGGTCGTTTATCCCCTTCACCCCACCCTCCAACAGTATTTCACCACCTAGACTTCATCGTACAACCTTTTCCACGACGTCCCCTGGTTGTGTGTCGACCACCATTCTTTACCGGAGCATCGTCTGTCATCCACTGTTTGCCCGCCACCGACTAACGTCGCTCCACCGATGACTGCTTGCTAGCGCCTCCATCAGTTGTGCTCGCGGTTCACCACCCTCGAGCTTCTTTCCCATGCCTCCGTCGCCCACTCGATATGCCAGCCACACGTGAAGCCCACTTGCTGGGCATGAATTTTATGGAGAAGCCCTCGCAGTTCCAGCCATTCACGCCAAGGTCTCCCACTCACGTGTCGGGCACGTAAGGCATAGGGAAATTACGCCAACACTCCAATCTTTTAACAAATAATGAAGGAGCCCCCACCAGCTAGGAGACATCTTCAGCACGTGAGGTGCACGTGCCCTTGGGTGCAAATTGTATTAATAATCCCCAAAGTCTAGGTAATTGTATAACAGTACTTGTCAATTGTTGTGATAATTTATTTCTATGTTGTATTTAGACCCCTATGTTTGCATGTTTATTTGAACCTTCATTTAGCATCATTTTATTATTCTAAAAATTGTATATTGTAGAACACGTGATGCTCTATCTTTATGAATATTTGATTAGATTTTATGAGTCATGATCTATTTCGTATAAATATTTTGGTGGAAAATAGCATATTTTACCACTGTGTTCTATGAAATTGTTATTAAATTAATCATTGCTCCAAATGTTCTCAAAATTTCGTAATAGGTAGATTTTAGGATGTTTTACATTAGCATATTTTACCACTGTGTTCTATGAAATTGTTTTTAAATTAATCATTACTCCAAATGTTCTCAAAATTTCGTAATAGGTAGATTTTAGGATGTTTTACATTGTGTCCAAATTCATGTCATTTGAACGCATATCAAGGTCACAATTAATTAAACAATAAAATTCATAATTAATTTTAAATTAAATACACATTTAGTATTTCAAGGAATTAAAAATTATTCTGGATATCTCTCGCATAGACCTATCTAGGATAATTTAATCGCTAGAAAATATTGATGTTGATATTTATTAAATTTATTTTGCTCAAAATTACCCTATATTTATAATTAATTCATAAATAATCCATGTTATATCCGAAAATTCCAAAAAATATAGTACATTAATTTCACAATCATACACATTCTGGTTAAGCTTCATTGGTTTTAGAATTATTTTGATCGAAATGTGCAGTTTAGCCCCTAAAATTTGCCCAACATTGTATTGCATTTTTTATCACATAAAAAAAAATAAAAATGCTTCCTCTGTAAGTTCTAGATAGGCTAATAATCAACCTATGGAGACAATGGCCTCCCTGAGTTCGACCTTGGGCTTGCCTAAGTAAAAAAATAAGTTGACCACTTGCTTTAATTTGATAATAAATAAGTTGACCACTTGCTTTAATTTGATAATCAATTTAAGTGGTTTTTGATTGATCCTTAATTGCCCTAATACTACAATAAATTGACAAATTAACTAGGGCATTTTAGGTCTTTTCATGCGGCCAAGGAGAATTTTGGAGGATGTCATTGTTACCATCCAAGGGATGCAATTCCCTGTGGATTTCATTGTGCTTGATATGGACACTCAACACCCCTTCTACATACCCCTATCATATTGGGACGGTCATTCCTTCAAACGGTCGAAACAATAGTTGACTATGGTACTGGAAAGATCACTTTTCGCTCAAGTAATGATAACATACCTATTGAAATGGTCCAAGTGCCAAACTTGCAGAATCAATGTCTGATGAGAGTGAGCATATGTAGAAAGAAGTTGAAGACTATGATTTTCTTGTCGACATCAAAGATATATCCTTATTTTTGAATGATCCTGAAACACAAGAGTTCCTATCAAGGGAGGAACCCCTAGAGAGCACAATCTAATTCCATATCATCCTGGAAGATGAGGTATCTATTGATTTGTTAGATGAGTTTGATGAACTAAATGAAAACAATCCATCCTTGTCAGAGTAAGACGAATTCCTTGAATATCTCTCAGATGTCTTGCGTCCAGAGCCAGATAGTTCATTATAGCAAAGAGAGCCAACACCAACCATAGTTGTCGAAGTCTCCACAGAGATGGCTCCAACCCTCCTTGAGCTAAAATTGTTACCAACATCAATGAAATACACCATCCTTGTGGGTGAAGAAAACATGTTCCCAGTCATCATAAACTCTAAGTTGACTAGGATCAAGAATCTTGCTTGCTTAAGGTTCTAGAGAGAAACCGCAAGGCGATAGGCTAGAAAATTTCGGATCTCCATGGGATCTCTTCATTGTGCTCGCACCATATCTATTTGGAAGAAGATTGTAAGCCTTCTCATGAGTTTCAACAGCGGTTGAATCCAAACCTCCGAGAGGTTGTGATGAAAGACATCACAAAGTGGTGCGATGAACGATTTATATATCCCATCTCTGATTCTAAATGGGTAAGTCTGTTGCATGTTGTTCCCAAGAAATTAGGAATCACCATTGTAACGAATGATAAGGGAGAGGAAATTCCAACCAAGGTACCTACTTCTTATTGCATCTGTGTGAATTACAGACTCCTGAATATGGCAACCACGAAAGATAATTTCCCCTTACCTTTCATTGATCAAATTGTTGAAAGACTAGCAGTAAAGGAATATTTTTGTTTCTTGGATGGGTACTCTGGGTACAATCAGGTTGCAATCTCCCCAAAAAATCGAGAAGACCACCTTCACCTGTCCATTTGGACGTACGTATTCAGACGCATGTTGTTCGGACTGTGTAAACACCCCCGCTACATTTCAGAAGCATATGATGGTCGTCTTCGTAGACATGGTGGGTAGTTTCCTTGAGGTTTTCATGGACGACTTCTCATTCTATGGAGATTACTTTGATCGATGCATGAACTATTTAGACTGAGTACTTCAATGATGCTATGAAGTCAAGCTGGTGCTCTCATGGGAGAATAGTCACTTTATCGTGACAAAAGGACTTGTGTTGGGTCTTGTCATCTCCAAGCAAGGCATGGAGGTTGATGGGGCCAAGGTGGAAGTCATCTCTAAACTTGAGCCACCTACTAATCTAAAACAAGTCCAGTCATTCCTGGGGCATGTCGTTTTTTACTGATGGTTCATCAAAAATTTCAACAGGATCGCCCAACCATTGATAGAGCTCTTTGAGCATAGAATTTATTGTAGATGATAGAGTCTCCAAGGCTTTTACATGCTGAAGGAGATAATCACTAAGGCTTTCGTCCTACATCCACCAGATTGGTCTCTTCCATTTGAGATAGGAAGGATGCTTCAAATTACGCCATTAGGGTTGTGTTAGGACAACTACAAGATGGATGGACATTTGGCTATTCACTGTGCTAGAAGAACCTTGGATGAAGCCTAGAGGAATTGTGACAGAAAAAGAGCTACTTGCTTTGGCAAAATTCAGGTCGCATCTTCTCGGTTCAAAAGTGATTGTGTACATTGATCATTCTGCCATCTGATATTTACAAAGCAAGAAGGATGCAAAGTTACACCTAGTTCGTTGGTTCCTTCTACTCCAGGAGTTTGACCTTGAGATTCGAGACAAAATTGGAGTAAAAAATGTGGTGGTAGACAACCTTTCCAGATTAACAGAGATCGAGACCCTTAAGTAAGACATGATCCAAATAACAGAAACCTTCTCAGATGAAGCCATTCTTTCAGTCACCTCACTCCCATGGTATGCAAATATCCTCAATTACCTTATCTCCAAGGAAGTTCCTCGAGATTGACCAAAACTAAAAGTGGACAAATTCATGCCTGATATACATTTTTTGCAGTTAGAGGACCCATATCTATTTCGTGAAGGTGCAAACTACATCTTGCGAAGATTTATTCATGAGGAGGAGTACATGATTGTCTTGAACCACTGCCGCATGTTGGAATCCAGTGGACACCAATCTGGAAAGAGAACAACAACCAAAGTTCTTCAAAGCGGCCTCTGGTGGCCGACTCATTTCAAAGATGCTACTGAATTTGTGAAAAAGATGTATTGATTGTCAGAAGATGGGAGGCACAATCAGTTCGTGAGACACCATTCCACTTAAGTATGTTGAGATTCCATATGTCTTTGACGCATGGGGAATCAACTTCATGGGCCATTTTCAAACAGTCAGGGTTATGAGTACATCTTGTTGGTTGTTGATTATATTAATTGTTGGGTGGAAACTTTTTCCGCCGAGCTACCGACAGTCGCACAGTCTGTCAATTCCTCAAAGAAAACATCGTTGCACGATTCGAAGTTATGAAGATATTGCTATCAGGCGAGGGTAGCCATTTCATAAACAAAGAGGTTAAGAAGGTAACTAAAGAGTACGACATCGAACACCATATCGTGTCTCCATTCCACCCACAAACTAATGGCTTGGCTATGTGTTCAAACGAGGAGATCAAAACAACCCTATAGAAACGTGTATGTCTCGATCATAAGAATTGGTCACAGTTACTCAACTCAATTCTCTGGGCTTTCAGAACAGTATATAAGTCTCCTCTTAGCATGTCTCCCTATTGCCTTGTCTATGAAAAGCCTTGCCATCTACCCGTGGAATTGATTCATAAATCCTTGTGAGAAATCAGTGTATGCAATCTGGACCAAGAAAAGACTGGAAAGAACCAAAAGTTGGACTTGAATAATCTCATAATTCTGAGACTCTGCATATGGCAGCAGCCTTATGTACAAGGAAAAGGTCATATGTTGACATGACAAGCACATCAGACGAAAGACCTTTGAGCCGAACCAGAAGGCGTGGTTGTTTGAAGCAAAGTTGAAACTATTTTCCAAGCAAACTGAGGAGTAAGTGATCTAGGAATTTTATTGTTAGAAATGTGTGTGACAATGGTAGCATTGTGATATCAGGGCTGTCATCTGACGCACAACCTTTTAGAGTTAATGAACAAATGCTAACACCGTATCTCGAGCATGACACTTTCCCATCCATTGTGCATTCAGTTCAAGTCATCTACCAAGAAGAGCCTCCAGATGCAGATGGAGCAGACAAATGAAAATACCAAAAATATTTTCCTTTTCTTCTTTTCTTCTTTTCTTCTTTTCTTCTTTACTTCTTTTCATTTATTTGTTCTTTATTCTTCTACTTACTTAGTCATCCGTTCCATCACTGTTATACTTAGGATATGCTTCATCTTAAGTATGGGGGTGACTGACTTGGTTGCTCATTTTTTGATCCCTCACTTGTCTCCCAACTTGTTGATATTATGTCTATACTTAGGGATATCTTACCATAAGTATAGGGGGAGACAGACTGAACCGATAATTTCGTAAATTCTCACCCTTGACCCTTCCCGTTGTGCATACAATGTGCTATACTTAGGATTATTTGATCCTAAGTATAGGGGGGCAGTCGACTTCTCATTTTTTACTATTAAGTCATTATATTATAGGATTTTCTATACTCAATACGAGTTATATCTTCCTTTCTTCTCTCTGATCTATGAGGACATAGCTCAAGCGAAGTATAGGGGATGTATATATGTTGTATAAACTTTAGCCATAACTCGGAATTTTGTATTTTCTTAATATATATGGCTATTACATTGGGTAAGAGTATATAATAAATTAACTGTAAAGAACACACTCATAAAATATGCACTAACACATTAACCCTTTTTTTCTTTTGCAAAAAATCTATAAAAACTTACAAAATTCCAAAAAACAAAAAATTGAAAATGTTTTCAAAAATCCTATAAAAAATTGCACAACTTTTTGAAAAATTCCATAAAATGATCAAAAGCCTGAAGATATCCCCACAAAAATATCTCTGCACTACATAAGCATTTCTCAGAATTCGATACATGTATGTACATGTTTTATTTGAATAATTTTTACAGGGATATTACCTACAGGATTTTTAAAATAATTTGAAAATATTCTTGTAAACATTTGTCAAACATTTTGAAAAATTATTTTGCAAATAATTTTACAAAGAATTTCTCAAAAACATTTTTATAAACAATTCTTATGAACTTTTTACAAACATTTACAAAAATTTTTTTAAATGCTTTGAAGAAATTTTACAATGATTTTTCAAAGATTTTGGAAAATATTTTACCAAATCATTTTGCAAAATAGTTTCAAACCAATTTTTACAAATATTCTTCAAAATTTTTTATATATATATTTACAGGAGGTATTCTTTATAGTTGAGGTAATCATAAACACCTACCCAATGTGGTATATTAGCCTTATTTATTAAAAATACATAAAGTACGAGTTATGGATAATGTATATATGCAATATATGACCCCTTATACTGAGCTCGAACTATGTCCTTGTAGTAATCAAAGAGCAATAAAGGAAGACATAACTCGTGCTAAGTATAGAAAAGTCTATACTACAACAACTCAAATAAAGGAATACAAAGTCGATCGTCCCCCTATACTAAGGATCAACTAATCCTGAGTATAGTAGACAGTACACAAAGCGGGTATGAACGATGATTGGAATTTACGAAAACTCAACGACTCACCTTGTCTCCCCCTATAATTAGAGTTAAATATCACTGAGTATAGAAAAGAATACAAGTTAGAAGACAATCACGGTAATAGATGAACCTAGAAATAAAAATAACTAAGAAAGAATAAACAAATCACTCCCCCTATACTTAGGGTATAGGAACCCTAAATATAAGCAACGACGGGAGTAATGAAATAGAATGAAAAGGAACAACACAATATGCACACCCCTATACCTAGGATAAAGTACATCCTAAATATAGTCAAAAAGATTCGAAGGGAGATTTGGGGTGTCACAACAAATGAAAGAATGAAAGAGTAAAAAGACTAAATATGTATACACAAGAGGTGGATAATGTATTTTTACTCTTTTCATATTTTTCAATATTTGTAAATATTATTTGAATTATATTAAAATTATAGATAGAAAAGCAAACAATCAAAATTCTATTAAAATAAATAATATAATCAAATGCATAGGTAAATTATGTCTATATATACACACTTATATTTATTTAAGTGTAAAAATAAAGTCAGAAAAATGAAATAAATATACAAATATATACTTAATATAGGTACAAAAATTATGTTCAGAAAATGATAAAATACAAAATAAAATCAAATACACTATATATAGCTAATTATACCCATAATTATACTTGTAAAAATTAACATTTAAAAAATAGGTCGATAAAAATAAATAAAAATCACCTAATAATCGTACGTAAAACATGAAAATTTTTCATATTTTGAGAAAAAACTTATAAAATCATTTTCCATTTTTTCTATTTAACTTCTATTTTCTTTTCTATTTTATACTCTAGCGCCTAACATGGCCCAATCTAGCACGAGTCTTGGTAGACCCACTGGTCAACTGTACCTACGCCTAACCCTTGGCATGTCAGGACATTGACCTCGTCTCTTCTCCAATTTTTATTGGCCGAATTTTGCTTTCTAGGCTCGATTCCTTCTGTGAATCTGTTCATCGTGCAATGTACTTTCATGCCCTAGTAATTCCTTGAACGATGGAGCATTGATTCACCCACAAACCCTAATCCAAGCTGCCTCCCTATTTATCTTCTCTACCAACCTCCATTTGAATTTGATCCTCTTGACCCATCTTCATTCCCTTTTCTCTTCATCTGGATCATCTCCAGTGATAGTGGGTGCATCTCCTGAGATCTAGGCGCAAAGGAGGCGGAGAGGCGAGAACCAAGCCTCACCGCACTTGCTCAGGTGAAAGCTCTCTGCTCCCTGACCCCTAGGTTCGAGCAGCTCTTTTTCTTTGCTTTTTCAGTTCCTAGCACTAGCAATATGATATTTTAGCCTTTTATTTTGATTAATTTTATCCCTTATTCTATAAAATAAAAAATCATAGTTCGTCGGAGCTAGTGCTCCAGCCACGTCGTTCCAGCTGTTGTTTCAACTCGCCAACCACCGCTCATTTTCCCTATTCGCTTCCGAACCTCCATCACCCATCCATACCCCTAATCTTGCACATATCATGAGATAAAGGTCTTCACCTCTGTCACGCTTCAGAGTCCACGCCGACTCATCTCGCCATCTTTTTGCCCCAAATCAGGCCTCAAATCTTAACATTTTTTATTGCAAGCTAACCTTGCAGGTTATGGCGCTTGAAGACCCCTTCTGGGTCGATTTTGCACGACCAGAGGTATTCTTGGAGCTCCTCCTTCCCAAGCCTTCTGGGACCCTATCAATGGGTCCCAAACCTCTCTGAGCATCCCAGCCGACGCGGAGAAGCATCGGCTCATTTTTAACCACCTAGGAGCCTCTCATGTGGTCGGAGTCGATCAGGAGCACGGATCGAAGCTTGCCCAGGTAGGAGTTCTTCCCTATTCTTCCAAGCATGCTCTAGCCGTCCAATCAAGATCCACTACCATGTACAGCAACTGCCATCCTGCCTCGCTAAGCCCAGTCGTCAGATCTGTGGGCGTGATCTAATCTCCGCCCTTCATCCGCTAAGCGGCATTGATCGTCTAGAGGCCGATGCGTGGCAAGTGAACAAACCTTGGCCTTTGGTCAGCGTGAGAGGGGTATTTTGCATACTTTACCCCGCATTTTTGTATTTTATTTTTAGTCCATTCATCAATAGTTTAAAAGTTTTTGTAATATTTACATTTTAAACCATGTCGTTATTTTATTAGCACTTTAGTCCAATCCATGTCACCTCACGTGCATGTGCGTGTGACGGGACTGGGTATTTTGCAAGCAACCCCTGTGGGTTTATGTTATTATTTGGTCCAAGGATTTAAAATATCAGTGTAATATTTTTGAAAAATTTGCAAGCAGGACCTTCAACCTTTTGTATATTACACTTATACCCCAGTCAGTACGTATTAAATTGAATATTTCGTGGATTTTTGCATGGAAACCCCTGTATTTCATTATGGCATTCATTACTGCATTATATATTTATTTAAATTGCATTTAGGTCCCTACTAGTACATATAATTTTATTTGATGTATTTTGATTATTAAAAATAACATTAAACATCTAAAAATCTTAGAAAAAAATATTTTAAGTGCCAAGAATAATTTAAATCGCATATATTTTTTCTTAAGGTAATTAAAAGTATTTTCCTATTTTTAAAATATAAAAACAATGCATTTTCTCCTATTTATGTTTAAAAATACATAAAAATTATAGAAATGTTTTGAAAAATTCCAAAAAAATCATGTATGTTCATTTAAGATTATTTGATTTTTTAATCTTTTATTTTATGCAAATATTATCAAAAACTCCTAAAAATTCAAAAACCCCAAAACCCTTACAAAAATTAGAAAAGAATATAGAAAATACAAAAATAGTTGTTTTGTTTCTGAATCTTATCTATATTATAAGTTATATAATAAAAATAGTTTTGGAAATTTTTGAGTTATTTATCTATTATTAAATTCCAAAACAAACTGACCTATTATTATATGTCCCTATTTTGACATTTTTAATCAATAAAAATCCATAAACAACAACAAAGCCTTTTCCTACATTAAGTAGGGTCTGCTACATGAATTCTTTGCCTCCATTTAGATCTATCTTGGGTCATTCTCAGACTTAGATCAAAAAAACTAAGATCCCTTCGTATAGTTTCATTCTAACACTTCTTGGACCTTCCTCGCCCTCTTTTAGCCGGTTCAACATTCCAAAACTCGCGTCTTCTCACTGGTGCATCAGTTGGCCTCCTTTGCAAATGGCCAAACCACCTTAAGTGATTTTCTTGCATATTATCCTTGATCGGAGCTACACCAACTTTCCTTCTCATGACATCATTCCGAATCTGATCTTTACATGTGTGTATGTGTGTGTCCACACATCCACCTTAGCATTTTCATTTCTGCTACCTCCATTCTCTGCACATGTCTATGGTTCACATGCCAACATTCAGATCCATAGAGCATAGCAGGCCTCACAGTTGTTTTGTAAAACTTTCCTTTGATTTTCAAAGGAATTTTCTTATGACAGAGAATAGTAGAGGCTCCTCCCAACTTTAGTCAACCAGTATCTATTCTATTTGTAACATCTTTATCAATTTCCCCATCATGTTACAAAATAGATCCCAAGTATCTAAAAGAATCTCTCTTCTGAATGTTATCAATACCAATCTTAACCCGGATTCCTTCACCATTGCTTCTATCAAAAGTACACTTCATATATTCAGTCTTAGCCCTACATTTATGAAATCCTTTAGTCTCTGATGCATGTCTCCATACCTCAAACTTCTCATTTACTGTATCTCTAGTCTCATCAATCAATACAATATCATCAACGAATAACATACACCAAGGTCTCTCATCCTGAATGTAACTTGTCAACTCGTCCATAATCAAAGTAAAAAGGAATGGACGCAAAGTTGAACCTTGATGCAGACTAATGTTAATGTCAAAATAGTCAGTCTTCCCAGACTATATCCTTACACAAGATGAAGCCTTAACATACATATCTTTTATAGTTTAATTGTATAGGACAAGTACTTGTTTCTTCTTCAAAACTCTCCACAGTATCTGTCGTAGGACAGAATCATAAGCCATCTCTAAATCAATAAAAATCATATGGAGGTTCTTCCTTTTAGCTCTGTAAATCTCCATTGTTCTCCTCAGCAAGTGGATGGCTTCCATAGTTGAGCAACCTGTCATGAATCCGAATTGGTTTTCTTTTACTTTGGAAGCATGCGTCAACCTTCTTTCGATCACATGTTCCCAAATTTTCATAGTATGACTCATCAGCTTGTTACCTCTATAACTTTTACAATTTTTAATGTCTCCTTTATTGTTATAAAGAGGCACCACGCTGCTTATCCTCCATTCTTTAGGTATCTTCTTGCTTCGTCAAATAACATTGAATAAATTTGTAAGCCAAGTCAAACCACGCTCACCTAAAACTCTCCAAATTCTATAAGAATGTCATCAGGTCCTACACTTTTCCATATCTTATAACCTTCAAAGCCTCCTATACTTCCTTCCTTTGTATTCATCTATAGCTTGCATGATTTAAGTATCTTTCACTACTAGCTAGATTTACCAAAGTAGTCTCTTTATTTTCTTCCCCAAGGAAAAGCTTGTGGAAGTATTGCTTCCATGTAGTCTTTATATCCTTCTGAGCAACAAGCACGTGACCTTCCTCATCCATAATGCATCTCACTTGAGAAAGATTTTTGGTATTTCTTTCTCTTGCTTTAACCAACCTGAATATATCCTTCTGGCCGTCCTTAGAGTTAAGATTTTTGTACAAAACTTCATAAGCTTTTGACTTATCTTTGCTTATTGCCTTCTTTACTTCCATCTTTTCTATTTTGTAGTTTTTGACAGTTTCATCTATTCTATCCTTAGACATAGCTTTAAGGCAAGCTCTTTTAATTTTGAGCTTCTCTTGCACCCCTTTACTCCACTACCAAGCCTCCTTTTGGCCTGGAGCTCCTCCCTTTGACTCTCCTAGCATCTCTTTGGCTACCCTTTAGATACAAGATGCTACCACCTTCCACATCTCATTTGCACTTCGGTTACGATCCCAAGATAAGTCTTCTAAAACCTTCTCCCTGAATCTTGATTGCTTCAATTTAAGATTCCACCATCTAGTTATAGTGATCTTGGAAACCATCCTTTTCGTTACTGGCCCTTTTATTTGCACATCCATGACTAATAAGCGATGTTTGGTGATCAGTCTCTCTCCTGGGTTTACTTTGTAGTGTTTGCAACACAACTGACCTCTTCTTCTCAATGCAAAGTAATCTATTCGAGTCACTCTTATAAGTAATTAAATGCTCCTCTATCTTCTTGAAGAGATCATTTGCAATGAAAAGATCAGTGACTTTTCCCTCTTCATTTCTATTCTCGAAGCCATGTCCTCAATGAACACTATCATACCCTGAAGCATCCTTTCCCACGTGTCCATTAAGATCTCTACCTAGGTAAATCATCTCTCTTTGTGGGATTCCTTGCATAATCTTATCCAAATCCTCCCAAAAAGCTTGTTTAATCCTATGATCTAAACCAATTTGTAGTGCATAAACTTAGATAATATTCAGAATTTCCTCTTGGCGCACCACTTTTAGTGAAATAATCCGATCCCCAGATCTTTGCACCTCAACCACACAATCCTTCAAATCTTTATGAACAACCACTCCAACACCATTTCTGCCATTATCTTTACCTGAATACCAAAGGTTAAAGTTAGTCTTCTCGATCTCCCTTGCTTTCTTTTTAACCCGTCTCTTGTAGACATAATATCTGAATCTTCCTTCTTTCCATCGTATCAACTATCTCCATCGATTTTCCAGTCAAAATGGCAATATTCCAAATACCAATCCACAACTTCCTTTGCAACCTCTTTTGGACTAACTTCTTTACTCGCATGTGTCCATCGTACGAGAACCTTAACAAATTTTGGATTGCATCCGGGAGGCGATGCAACAGAACTAGCTTTTTACTCACACGTGTTCCTCATGTGATAACCCTTGAAAATTTTGAACTACGTCCGGGCAGCGATGTAGCGGTCCTTGCCAACTTCTCATTGTATTTGGGCAATGCAACGCGTCGCACGTAGGGAATGCCCCAACGAAATTTAGATGTTTTCTTAAATCCATGTTTAAAAGATCTAAATGGGTTCGAGATAAATTCTTAAATAGTGTACTTAAAAGGACACTATTTGGGAATTTATCGGAATGATTTCGAGGCAAATTCCTAAATAGTGTTCTTAAGAGAACACTATTGAGAAATTTATCTCTCCTACGTTGGTGGCTACCTAATGCACAACCCTCCTCAATTTACCCGAGCTTGGGACCGACCATGGCTGAGTTAATTAAAAATCCATAAAAATAGTAAAAATTATAGAATAGTCCAAATACAGAGAAAATTATAAAAAAAAGACCAAAACATTTTATTTTGTAAATTTTGATTGTTTATAATTATATTTATAAATATAAAATCCTATATAATATATATTACTATTATATATTACTTATAATTATTATTAGTATTATTAAATACCTTTAAACATTATAAAACCTTAAAAAATAAAAAGGATTGTACTTAGTGGTATTTTCCTGATTATATGTGTATATATCCTATATAGTAATTATATCATACATACTATATATGTACTTATGCATATATACTTATTACTTGTTAAAAAGAAAAAAAAAGACATTTGAAATCAGAAAAACTACAAAAAGAAAAAATTTATAGAAGTAAAAAATATAAATAAAAATCCATAAAATATAAAATATTTAAAATCCACAAAAAATAGAAAAAACCCTATAGAATAAAAAAATTTATTAATTTTCTGCATAGTTTGTCAATTTTTGTGGCTATCCTCGTTGCTCCTTTGTGGTTTACACTTGCGTACTATACATACTTATTTGTAGGGTATAATAAATTTTATCTCACTTATATTCATTATTTAATTATTCTATGGGTTGATTGTTGATTGACACACTTGAGTTGAGTGTTGAGAGTCAAGAGAGGCATTCATACAACGATTGTTTGATCCGACTTATCAGACATCGTAGGCCCTCAAAGATTGGATGTTATACACCTCATACTTTCACGTTCATCACATAGCTCCCTAAGCTGAAATGGTTCAAGATATTCATATGGATCTAGAAAGTACCTCAGAGTACTGGGACGAGGAAGAGCATGACACGGGAAATGGGTCAGTTCGTAGGATAGTTGAAACAGCAATGGTAACCCGATAGGTACGAAAACTCAACTCCAAGGTTGTATCGCCATCCATAGTCAGATTTATTACATCAATCATTTCCCATGACTAATGCTCATTCACAAATTCATTAAGAAGCTCATCACACAGATCTTGTACTGTATGTCCCAAAAATTGCACTCTCATTCCAGCTTGATACTTGCCCGGTTCAATATATGCAGTATCCCAACCATGGGCTCCAACTAATAATATATCATGCCTCAAAGGAAGAGAATGTGATAAAGGTGAGAATGAAGAGGGCAGGGAATGGAAGAAAATTCCAGACATGACATTGATCATATGGTGATCGATCTCATACCAGATAGGACACAATTGTGGTTCAAGAAGAGATTAATCCTGAACTAGAACAGGAGGTGAGGATGATGTGGGTCAAACAAGAAGGAAATCACAAAATCCGTCTAACTTAAGATCGTGACACATTTTTTAGAAAGAAAATAAACCAAAATGACAAAAACTTGAAGACCGCTAGACTCAAAGAAAGATAGAACTTAGTGGATCTATACAAAATTAAATGCAAACCCTTATTTCACCTACTCACACAGTGGTGACTGTCAGAGTTCAATCTTTTATCTTTTTGGTTTTAGAGTTAGATGATTCAGACATTTATTTAAATCAAGATCTCAGGTGTAGTCTCTTAGAGTGGATTGTGTTCAAGTAGTGGTGCACACCAATTGTAACACAAGACCACACAAACAAGGTCTGAGGCACGTGCTTGCAGTAATAACAGGACCAAAGAGTGGGTACAAGCGCTTAGAGCATGACTCCAAGGCTCGGGGATCTAATCCTTAAGTGTATGCACCCCATTCAGTTAGGAGGGTACATGTATCCAATGAGGGAGGTTGTTCTCCCCAAAATAATGAATCCATTATGTTTACTTTTAAAGTCAAGTGGAGTTAGCAGTCTTTATTTTTATTGGTTATAACTTTTTTGGGTGTTAAATATACGCCTAACTGTTTTCGAATCCTTTATTTAACCCAAGTCCAAAAAATAGGAGAGGAATTCGGAAAACCTGATGCGTGAAAATCAATGATGCATACACAAGTCAAAAATGCATACCTGACACCAACAGTCTGCATGCACAATGATCCGTGCATAGAAAATAAAATCAAACCTATATGCAAGATACAAATGAGAACCATCCTAGCGGGAAGTTCTATTATCAAGAAGCATCCATTTATTTTTGACTAAGTCCAAAACGTGAGTTCTATATAAACTATTATTATATTAGGGCGTTGGACCTAGTATTACCAGACTCAAGCAAGAATAGAATTCTAGGTTAGGGACTCGATCACACAAATAGAAGAAAATAAATATGGAAAACTCAAACTTAGGAAACAAAATAAAATAGAAAGAAAAAATAGGTAGGATAAAAATAAATAAGGTGATAAAAACCGTGCGGGTCCCTAAGTGAATAGACACTTGTTAAAATAGACCTGAAGTGTCTAAGTGTCCAAAGTCTCATGTATTATTTCAAATTATTAATGGCGTCTCTCTCTCATACAAAACCAAATAAAATCTAAGATATATTGATATTAAACTATTCTACTCCTAGTCCTCTATCTCATTTGTTGCTATCCTTCTCACTGGCTCATGAAAAAAAAGTTTACCTCTACCTTGCTTGGGTGCTCTAGATCTCCTAAGAAAACCACCTCGCTCTGCGAGCCCTCAAAACAAAGTTAACAAAAAAATATGATTAGAACATGTAAATAGTTATGGAGAAAAAAGAAGTAAAATCAGATAATAATAAAAGAAAATAAATAGGCCATATGCAAGCTACACTATGCATTGATCCCCAACAACAATGCCACTTGGTGAACGCATAGACGAGAGGTTGTACTAATCCGAACAAGGCTGAATCAGTAGTCATTGTGTCGACCACTCAAAGATGCGATTAATCAGTAGTCAATCCCACAATGTAATAGATAATTCAATCAATTCTTAAGATATAAGTTAGCATTTATTATAACTCTACGAAATGTGTGCATAGTGTAAGTAGTGTAGAGTGTCGAACGAATTATCACAACTCTACAAAACGTCTGTATAGTGTAAGTAATGTAAAGTGTCGAACTCAAGGAGCAAAATAGTAGGATAGTTAATTACTGGTAATTATTGATGATTAATAGCATTATTTTTTGTATGTATATGTGTGTGTGTGTTTCTTGTTTTATGTGGGGTTTTAAATTATATTTAATTTTCATGGATTTTTAATTGTCTTTATATTTTTGTTTTTTATTTTTAAATTTTTAATTTTTTAATTTGCAAAATTTTAATTTCCTTTTAATGTTCAAAGAAAGAAATATATATATATTTATATATGATAATATAGATATTATAGTTATTTATATAAGTAATATGTATATACAAGTAATATTGATATTTATAATTATAAATAAGTCAAAATATATTTATATTTAAGAAAATAAGATGTGTTTTATGCTTTTATATTTTTCTCTATTTTTGTAATGTTTATATAATTGTTCTAAATTTTATGTATTTTTTAAAGTAATAAAATATATGAAATAATGAACATAATAAATATCTGAGATTTGTTTTAGGTTCAATAAATATAATTAAGTCAAAAATAACTTAAAATAGTTATATATAGTATTTATTACAAAGAAAATTCACAAATAAAAAGTTATATTTTTGGATTATTGTATATTTTTTGCTAATTTTTATAATGATTTAAGGTTTTGTGATTTTTTGGTTTTATATTTTGTAATTTTTAGTGATTTTTGGGAATGTAGTAGAATATAGTATAATATAAATATTATAATTTTTTGGAACTTTTGGAAGAGATTTTATAATTTTTACGGGTCTTTATATTTAGATAATGAGAAAATGCATGTTTCTGTATTTTTTAGAAAATAGGAAAATGCATTAAAACGCCAAGAAAAAATATATGTGAACAAACATGGTGTCAGGCATCTAACATAATTTTCCTATAGTTTTTAGAGCAATAGAAGTATTTACAACGACAAATAAACTGAACATTTGTTTACCAACATGTCTGAGGAATATCAGGGCATACATGCAATTTTCATCATGCTCACATAGTGCAACAAGTGAGGCAGGAGGATTAAAGTATAATCATATAGAAATGCAAGGTCGAGCTTGCAAATTTTCCTCAAAATATTACGTGTAATATAATTTTACAATACTAAATAGCAATACAAAAAACGTTAGGGTCAGGTGTAATTTACCCATAAAATATACGATGATCAATGGTTGGATGTGTGTCACGTACATCATGGACGACCACGATCACTTGATACCCTTTTGATGATGAACAGACTGGATTGGATGCTTTGCTCGATCGGATGGTCGTTGATTTCATCAATCCAACGGTCGCTGGGGATCTGAAGGCTCGTTCCTGTTCCGACAAAGGCAAGAGGCTACGGAAAAACTCATGAAGAACACAGCCTAGGCAAGCATCGATCTCACGTTTCTCCTCACTCCAGTGGTCTTCTAAGCTGCAAATGAGTTCGTGGGGATCTTAGAAGGGTTCCGCAACTACATGAGGGCTCAAAATGGTCCAGAAACCAATCTATGGAGGCCTGGATCTCAAGGCAGAAGCACGTACACTTGGAGCCTCGTGAAGTACCTAATCAATCCTAAGAGGGGTATTTGAAGCTCAAACATGCATGCAAAAATTGGGGGAACAAGGGCGAAGCTCCCTACTTATTGAGTGGAATGGATCAGATATTAGGTGTGATGGAGTCTCTCCGACGATGGGTGATGGAAGGAGAGGGATCGACTAATCTAAGCAATATCAGGGATGGATCTGTCATGTAATCAAATGTATAATATGTAGGGATGAACAATGGATATGGATATGGGTCGGAGACAATCGGAGCACGAGATTCGACGAACTATGATTGGATTAGATTAAGTTAATTAACAGGAAATGAAGCTAAATTAAAACTACACCTAAGCTAAGAAATGAAAATGTGATTGAACTCCTTAAGAAAACATCTCAACAGGGGGTTCCTGGAGCAGAAGGAAGCCTCGTCTAAGAAGCTCCGGCGAATGGATGGATCGGCCTCTCCTCTGCTTTATCCTCGTCGACAAGACTGGGAAGCTCTCGCTGTCACTAATGGCTCAACCTCAAAGGAATCCTTTGGGGTTATGGTGGAAGAGGGAGGATCAAACTCAAAAAGGAGGAAGGGGATATTATTTATAAACAAGTTGTTCGGCCATCTCATGACTGAGATGGCACAAAGAAGAATAGGGGTTGGTGGAGGATATGGTCTTGGCATGGGAGAGGGTCATGGGGAGTGCAGAAAGGTGGAGAAATCAAGAGGAGAGGAACTACAAAGAAGGCATAAAGAATGGAAGAAAATGGGGGTCTCGAGGTTTGCCATGAGTTAGAGGAGGAGTTCGTACATTTGATCCACGGGTCAACTTTTCAAGTCTTCTCATTTGTCCACATAAGACCATATGAGATAAAATAAAAATGAAAACATTAATTCAATAATAAATACTAAATGATTATATTAACTAAACTTAGAAATGAAAAATATTTTTAATTTCTCAAACTATTTTTTTGTGATTTTTATTTATTTTTACAACTTAATTTATTATGTGTTAATTTTCACAATTATAAATATAAATATATTTACCTATGTTTTACATATTATTTTTAATTTTATATTTTAAATACTTATTATCATATTTACATATTTTATATATTTATAATAATATTAAGTGCATATTTACATATTGTTATTGTATTTTTATAATTTTATTTCTATATATATATAATTACACATATATTTATTATAAGTATAACATACATATATATTTTAATGTATTATTTATTTGAATACTTTTTTACTTATTTTTATTTATGTTTGCATTTTAAGCATGTTTTATATGATATATACAAATATTTAAAAATATAAAAACAAAAATTTAACTTAATTTTATATGCAGATACACAGTACAATAGTACTATGAAAAGCCAGGCTTTGTATCTTAGTTTTATTGTTTAATGAAACCACCGTAATTACATAGATAATTTAATTTGGAATACAATGGAGATGAGTTTGGTTCAATTTGAGTTTGTATGGAGTAGATACAGATCATTGAAGTTCGATTTGCGTCTTTTGCATGTATGTGTACTAATTGCACTATGCATGATTTTTATTGGATATTATATATATATATATATATATATATATAATGTACAAGTTTCATGTTGAAATCTTTTTTGTTGGAAGTATGTAATTTTAAGAATAAAATAGTGTAAAAATAGCTATATACAGAACATGAAATCAGGGTTTCTATAAGGTTTATTGACTCTTATCTTCCCATAATTTATTGCTTATCGACCAACTCAATATTGACTTGGTCTCGAGGTTTGGGGACATTTAGTATCTTTGAGACTTCATTTTTTATTTTCTTTCTTATTTTCATTTTTTATTTTCTTTCTTATTTAATTTTGGATTTAAATACATGTAATTATACACTAATTACAGAAGAATGTTAGAAGTAATTTGTACAAGTTAGTTGTATTTACATGTGTTTTGATAGGCATTTAAAAATGAAATGAAAGAATAAAGGTAGATGAATGACTATTCATCACCTCCCCATGCGTACCTTTGCTAGTCCTAACAAACACTTATTAGAAGTATAAGTAATGCAAAAGATAAAATAAAGAAATGGAAAATAAAATACTTAGAATGACTATAACTTTTAAACATATCTTCATAAAATCGAAGTTTGGAGCTCGATTAAGGCCTTTGTATTGATAATGTGTTCGGAATCTTATTGGGAATAGGATCTAATACTTAACAACCCTCGAGTTTCACAATCCTATGTTCAGGTCACCTCAATAGCTAGGTCAGAATAAGTCTATTCATAAGTAAACCCTTATGACTATGAGTCTCACTTGTAAAAAATATGTGAATGTAGATCTTCTCATTAGAAATGGCCAAAAACACTCTCCCTCAGCAATGTAACCCTAGTTCACCAATCTAGCTACTCTTTCCTCGAGGACTAGGGTACTTCCTTCTATGTTCAAGTACAACCGATTCGAGAAGAGGGGCTAGAGAGAAGAATGGAATGTGACCAGTGTAGTCACATATCATATGGAGCTTGACCAGTGTAGCCAAGTCTCCGGCTGTGGGCAAACTTGAGATTTTGATTTTGAAGTATAAGCCTTGCTTATTTGATACATAATCTGGTGGGAATGATTTTCCACTGATTTTTTGATCGTTTATTTGTTTGGAGTTTATTTCATATACATTTTCTAATACTATATACAACATCACCAACATAAGTAGATTTTCTTCTTGAGCCAGTAGACTATCCTTCTTTTGAAGCTTTATTGCAACCCACAACATCTTATCTTTAGACGTCCATGCCATTTGATCAGGTTGAGGGGCACTGGCCACCTATTGGGGCGATGTTTGTTTCCACATGTGTTCTTCCCAAGCTAAAGAATCCTACCCTCACCCCTCCTCAAAGTTGAGCTAAGTGCAGAGTGCTTATCCAAGTTAAGTCATTATCAATAAGAGTCATGTGTGCGCTTCCAAATATTCTACTTAAGCTAATCAAGATGACATGTGAACATAGTCTTGTGGACTGAAAGAATTAAATCTCATTTACCTGAAAAGTCTTAATATCAGTTCCTATGAGGCTCTTATGAAATTAAGTAGATTAAGGTCTAACCAAGCTCCAATCTTCATATTTTATTTAAACTTGTTCAATTGTCAGAATCATTCAAAAAACTGCTTATGCAATGCAGAAAATATTATCGTGAAATATTTTTTTTATTTTAAACTTTTTGTGGATTTTTCAAAAAGGTTTGATTTTTTTGGAGTTCTAAAAATGTTTTTCAAATTTTTAGGGATTTTGAAGGGGCTAGTAAATCGAATGTTTCTACAAGTGATATGTACATATTTACACATGATTTATACATCTTGAATATTTTTTGCAAGGATATTGTCTATAAGGTTTTCAAAATAATTTGAAAGCATTGCAAATAATTTTATAGAGAATTTTCTAGACTCATCCAATGTCGAAAAAATATGGATATTGGACTCATGTTTGTCGTCATTCTGAGATGATCAAAACAGACCATTACATGCATGAATCAGAGATCTGAGGTGTTAGTTAAGATTATTTGAGTATTTCATTAAGGATGGAAATGAGAAAAATAATAAAAAATACAACACATGCACCTCCATCCCCAATTCCCCCCATTTGCATTGCCTCTTGTGCATATCCCCCGACCACTTCTTTCCCAATAGAACCCCACCCCTCCCCTCTCCATTCTGCCACCGCCACCCAGCCTCCTTCCTCCTCCTCCCTCGTACTCCAACAAATGCAATGGCACACTAGCGGTGACTATGGAGTGGCAACGATGACCAGCGGGAGGTGGCGCCCTCCACGCTCTTCTCCAACCTTGCCCTTCCCCCATTTTTTAGTGCTCAAAGTTACCAAACAAAACCCCTATTTCTGCCATTCAAGTATTTTTGTTACATATTTTTATTCCATATGGATGTTAATAAGATTTATATGGTTTAATGCGAGGCTTAGATGAGGGTTTCATCCATAACTTAATGGTTGTGATAATGCCTACTATGTCTTCGATGAAATGCCTCAACAAAGGTTACGTATTATTATCTTGTGTTAAGGCTTAGGGGGGAGGGTGCTATGGGTGCACATAGGCGTGTAGGTGTGTGCGTACGCGTGGACACATGTCTTGGTGGGTGTGAACATCGGAAGTGGGTGTATGCATGTATGAGTATGTGAACATATGTGTACAGTTATTCTAATGGTTAGGACCGTATATTTAATTAAACAAGCGTTGAATATATGGATACAAGTTAATACCATATTTACACAATTTTCAATAGTGTATTTTTGTTCTTTACATCTTACTTTATTGATACTAAAAGTCTACAACAACTTATAATTTTTATTGTGTCTACATGATTTGACTCGAGGTTCTAGATATATGAAGTACTCTATGAACATATGACCTGTTGATTCTTCCTACGAGGATCATTTCAAATGATGTGTAATGACTTAAGATGAAAATTGTAACTGATTGATGTTGACTCGGATAATTGGTTTGATGAGAATCAGTGATGACACATATTTGTGCTGGTCGAGGTGCCCATTACACCTGATCATGTGACGGTACAGTGACCCTCAACTGGACTGAAGTTAGGACGCCCAGTTTGGATAGCGGTCGCCTTGTATGTAGGTCTAGGATCCTAGTTCCTTCCACGGATTTATCATGAGCTCGTAGTTTTTCTGCTTCGTTGGGATCCATGTGCTTTCGCTTGACCTATTCTGCTAGTCCCAAGTTTCGTTTAGGGTTCCTGGGAAGGAGGACCCTTGGGATTTTTCGAGCTTCTTTGGTCCTATTCCTACACTGATTCGGGTTAGAGTGGAGTTGACTCAGACCAGAGAGTCTCTCCCACCCATTTCAGGGGTCGTAGCTGGCGTTTGGAGTAGCTCCCTCCTGGACCACCCTTCCACTGGGGGAGCAAGATGGATGAGTCCCTTAGGGGGCTTCTTCATCGCTTTAAGTTGGTTATTGTTTTTCCATTAGGCTTTGGTGAGGAAAAGATCATGGCATGGAAATCATCATCAATCATCTATATCTTAATGAGATCCATCACTACATCCTACAAATGAAATCAATGGAAGGACATGACGTATCTCTAGATCTCTTACTCCACATCATCTCATAATCAACAAATGAATTATCCAAGTGTTGGACTTTGAGGTGTGGTGAGTGAGAGAGAGGGTTAGTGTGCTAAGTGATTAGTGTTAGTGTTAGAACCTGGACAAGTCCTAGAGACATGTGTTTTTGGATAACCTTATTATCATGCAAGTAGTTAATTCCATGAATGTCAGCATCGCCCTTCTACTTGCTTCTCTTATATTGTATCTACTTAAATTCCTATGTAATTTCGATATCAAAATGCATGTAGTCAACAATTATTGACGACTCCTTGTCCCTAACATGGATGGCAAGGAAGGTGCCTCTAGTAGAGTAGCTTAGGTGATGAGATTCATGGCTTTTGGTGGGCGGGCAAGGAAATATTTTTGACGATATACAAGATAGCATCTTTTATAGTTGTTTTTAATTGTGCTTGCTCTCACTTTTGCTAGATTTTTTTTATACGTGTGTTAAAACTTTTTTGATACGTGTTATACTATACGGGACTTGATGCTTGTTTCAAACATTTTGTTGGAAATGTTTTTTGAGTGGATTGCATTTCTCGTTGTGGTGATGTGTGATTGTATATGGTTTGTTATATTATTTTGAATGTCATTTAACTTGATGAAAACTTTCCCTCCATTTTCATACTCAATGCGAACTATCGTGAATTAAACTCGCGAATGTTGTGTAAACAGGTGACCCAGATCTCGAGGCATCACAATATAGTATATTAGACATATTTATTAAAAATACGGAAAGTACAAGTTATGGATAATGTATATATGCATTATATACGACCCCCTATACTTAGCTCGAATTATGTCCTCATAGTGATCGAAGAGCAATAAAGGAATACATAACTTGTGTTGTGTAGAAAAGTATATACTACAACAACTCAAATAAAGGAACAAGAAGTCGATTGACCTCCCTATACTTAGTATCAACTAATTCTCAGTATAGCAAACTATACACAAAGTGGGGATGAATGAGGATTAGAATTTATGAAACCCAACGACTCGCCTTGTCTCTACCAAAACTTAGGGTGAAATATCCCCGAGCGTAAAAAAGAATATCGACAAGTTAGAAGACAGTTAAGATATTATATGAACCTATAAATAAAAACTACTAAGAAAGAATGAACACATCACTTCCCGTATACTTAGGGTAAAGGATCTCTAGATATAAGCAATGACAGGTGTAATGAAACATAACGAAAAGGAACAATACAATATGCACACTCCTTACACTTAGGATAAAGTACATCGTAAATATAATCACAAAGATTCGAATGTAGATCTGGAGTGTGACAACAAACGGAAGAATGGAAGAGTAAAAAGACGAAATATGTATATACAAGAGGTGGACAATGTTGAGGTGCCTCTCAACAAGCGATGGGTTTTGTGCCCCTAGTTGGGCGCAAATGCTAGGATAACCTCATATCTAGGTTCACGACATCATCTGTAAAGCGAATGACGTACTCATGGTGTGGTCTCGATGTGAGAACCACAACGAACTAAACAAACGATAAAACATTTGAATATTCAATCATGTAGGTGTCTGCTATTGGCCAAAAAGAATAGAGAACTGTACAAGGAACCGGTAGCATCAAAGAGAGCATCAGCTTATGGTTAGAATGGAGTGAGTGGATGAAGCTGATACAATCAAATGTGGAGAAAGAAGGATCACTGATGGAATCCTCCATGTCAATCATTGTCTCAAAAAGATATGCAAGGTCAAGATCAGGAGATACATACTCGGAGTGGATAGCTGATGCACATGATAGGGATAAGTCAGAGTGATCATCTAATACCACAAAGCAGGGCTCATCCTCGCGAGGGACGTTCAGGAGAGAGAACTCACATGACTTGGCTTTGCGATCCGATAGACCAAATGCACAATCAGGAAGAGAAACCGAGTGCCTAAAAAAGGTTGCATCCTCCTATAGATAACCCTTGGGGAGTAATGCAAACTCATCGGTGAAAACTGAGGAAATGCTAACATCTATCTGTTCTTCATAAAATCTGTGAGTATAATCAGTCGGGAGGACATAAGGCTCATATGAGGGTCAATCAAAATCAGAAAAATCCAAACCATCACCCTCACATAGCTCCCTATTCTAAAATGGTTCAAGATATTCATCAGGATCTAGAAAGTGCCTCAGAGTACAAGGATGAGGAAGAGCATGACACAGAAAGTGAGCCGGATCATAGGATGGTTGAACCAACAATGGTAACTAAATAGGTATGAAAAATCGGAAGCTCTCCAAGTTGTTATCATCCATAGTCAGATTTATCACATCGATCATTTCCCATGACTGGTACTTATTCACGAATTCATCTGGAAGCTCATCACACCATTTTTTTATTGTGTGACCCAAAATATCTCTCTCATTCCATCCTGATACTTGTCCGGTTCAATATACGCAGTATCCCAACCATGGGCTCCAACCAATTACATATCATTCCTCGGAGGAAGAGAATGTGATACAGGAGAGAATGCAAATGGTGAGAAATGAAAGAAAATACCAGATATGACATTGATCATACGAGGATCTATCTTGTACCAGATATGACAAAATTGTGGTTCAAGAAGAGAGTCATCCTGACAAACCAGGTGGGTGGGGATGATGTCGGTCAAACAAGAAGGAAACCGCAAAATCCGGCTGACCCATGATCATGACATAAGAAAAGATGAAAGAAAAGAAACATATATGACAAAAACTCGAAGATCGCTAGAATCAAAGAAAGGTGGAACTCAACAGATCCACACACAATTAAACACAAAGCAAACCCTTAATTCACCTACTCACACAGTGATGACTGTCACGGTTCGGTCTTTTATCTTTTCAGTTTTAGATTTAGGCGATTCATACATTTATTTAAATCAAGCTCTCAGGTGTAGTCTCCTAGAGTGGATCATGTTCGAGTAGTGGTACACATCAACTTTAACATAAGACCATTTAATTAAGGTTTGAGGCATGTGCTTGCAGTAATAAAATGACCAAGAGTGGAGCCAAGCGCTCAGGGCACGAGTCTAAGGCTTGGGGCTCTCATCCTTAAGTGTATGCCACTTGCATCCAATGAGGAGATTGATATCCCCAAAACAATGAATCCGTTATGTTTAATTTAAAAGTCAAGGAGAGTTAGCAACCCTGATTTTTATTAGTTATCAATTTTTTTGGTATTTACAAAAATATACGCCAAACAATTTCACAGTTCCTTTATTAAATCTAAGTCCCTAAATAGGGGAGGAAGTTAGAAAAGTCGATACGCAAAAATCATTGATGCACAGACAAGTGAAAAATGCATACTCGACACCATTAGCCTACATGCATAATGATACACGCATAGAAAATAAAATTTAACCTATATGAAAGATGCAAATAAGAACCTTCCTAGCAGGAAGTTCTATTAGAGAGAAGCACCAATTTATTTTTGACTAAGTCCAAAATGTGAGTCCTATAGGAACAGTTATTATATTAGGGAGTTTGGACCTAGTATTACTGGACTCCAGTAAGAATATAATATTAGGCAAGGGGATTAAGCACACAAAACAAAGAAAATAAATATAAAAACTTAAAATTTGGGAAATAAAATAAAATAATGAGAAAATAGGGAGGATAAAAATAAAAGTCTATAAAAAATACGATAAAATTGTGCGGGTCCCCAAGTGAACAGATACTTGGTAAAATAGACCTGAAGTGTCTAAGTATTCAGAGTCTCCTGTATTATTATAAAATAATAATGATGTCTCTCTCACACACACAGAATCAAATAAAATCTATGCTACATTAATGCTAAACTACTCTACTCTTGTCCGGTCTCTATCTCCTTTGCTCTTCTCTCTCTCTCTCTCTCCTGTCGGCTCGTAAAGAAAAAGATAACCTCCTCCTTGCTTGGGTGCTCCAGCTCTCCTTAGAAAACTGCCCTTGCTCCTCGAGCCCTCGCAACAAAGTCAACAACCGATATGATTAGAATAGATAAAAAGAAATAAAAGCATATAATATAAAAGAAAATAGAATGATGTATACAAGCTACACTACACGTTGCTCCCCGACAACGATGCCATTCGGTGAACGTGCAGATGAGAGGTTGTACTGATCTAAAAAAAGGTTAGATTAGTGGTCGACGTTTCAACCACTCAAAGATGCGATTAATCAACAATCAAATCCACAATGTTAATGATAATTCAATCAAAGCCTAAGATGTGATTTAGAATTTAATATAACTCTACAAAAAGTGTGTATGGTGCAAGTAGTGAAGAGTGTTGAACGGATTTATTATAACTCAGAAAGGTGAGTATATTGTAAGTAGTGTAGAGTGTCGAACTCAAGGAGCAATATGGTAGGTAGTTAATTATTAGTAATTATTGCTAATTAATAATATTTTTTATTATATATATTTTATTTTTATTTTCTTATTTTTATGTAGGTTTCTAATTATATTAAAATTTTATGTATTTTTAATTGTTTTTATTTTCATTTTAATTTTTCTATTTTCTTTTAATTTTATAAAATTTTAATTTTTTATGTTTAAAATAAAGATATATATAATAGATATTACAGTAATTTATATAAGCAATATGTATATATAGGTATTATAGATATTTATAATTATAAATAAGTAAAAATATATTTAAATTTTAGATAATAAAATGTTTTCTGGTTTTTATATTTTTCTCTATTGTTGAAATTTTATAGAATTGACTCTAATTTTTATGGATTTTTAAAGTAATAAAATATGCAAAACAATGAACACAATAAATCGAGATTGTTTTAGGTTCAATAAATATAAATACACCAAAAAATAAAGTAAAATAATTTTTGATAGATAATATATATAATAAAGAAAATCCACAAACAAAAAGTAATGATTTTTGGTTTTTTATATTTTTTGCTAATTTTTATAAGAATTTTTGGGTTTTGTGATCTTTAGATTTTATATTTTGTGTTTTTAGTGATTTTTTGATATGTTGTAGTATATAGTACAATATAGATGATATAATTTTTCGATATTTGGAAGAGATTTTCTAATTCTATGGGTTTTTATATTTAGACAAGGAGATAATGCATGTTTTTATATTTTTAGAAAATAGGAAATATGTTAAAATGCTAAGATAATAAAAATATTTATAATGAAAAATATGAACAAAACAAAGATGCTACAGATACAAGGACCTATTTGCAATTTAATTAAACTAAACATTCATGTACTACCATGTTTGAGGAATATCAGGGCATACATGCAATTTTCATCATGCCCCACGTAGCGTAACACGTGAGGTGGGAAGACAAAAGTGTAATTATACATAAATATGAGGTCTAGCATGCGAATTTTCCTTAAAATATTACACATAATATAATTTTTACAATACTAAATAGCAATACAAAAAATAGGAGTGGTTAAGTGTAAATTACCCCCATAAAGTGCAAGATGATCAATGGTTGGATGCGCACTACTTATGTGATGGATGACCATGATCACTTGATACCCCTTCGGCAATGAAGACTGGATTAAATGCTTTGCTCGATCAGGTGGCCGATGATTCCCTAAATCCAATGGTCGCTGGAGGACCTAGAGGCATGTTCTTAGTCCAACTATGGCGAGAGGCCTTGGAAGAACTGATGAAGAGCATGGTCTGGGCGAGCTTAGATCTCACGTATCTCCTCGCTATGGTGGTCTCTTGAGCTACAAATGGGTTCGTGGTGATCCCGGAAGGGTTCCCCAGCTGCTGGAGGGCTCAAATCGGTCCAGGCCCCATTGATAAAGGCCTGGAGATCAAAGTAGAAGCTCGTACACTTGGACCCTCGTGCAGGACCAAATCGTGCGCAAGAGGGGGTCTTTGAAGCCCAAACTTGGTCGTAAAAATCGAGGGAATAAGGGCAAAACTCCATGCCCTTTAATTTAGTGGAATGGATCGGATATGAGGCATGATGGAGTCTCTTCGGTGATGGATGATGGAAGCAGAGGGATCACCTGACCTAAGCAAGATCAGGGATGGATCTGGGTGTAATCAAATGTAGAATATGAAGGGACAGAGAGTGGAGGTGGATATGGGTTAGAGATGGTTGGGATCATGGTGAAACAAACGATCAGAGCACGAGCTCTAGTGAACTATGAATGGATTAGACTACGCTAATTAACAGAAAATAAAATTAAATTAAAACTATACCTAAGCTAAGAAATGAAAATGCAATCTAAATCCTAAAGAAACCATCTCAACAAGGGGTACCTGGAGCAGAAGGAAGCCTCGCCTGAGAAGCTTTGATAAACGGTTGGATCAGTCTCTCCTCCGCCTTATCCTCAACAACAGGACTGGGAAGCTCTCGTTGTCACCAAGGGCTCAACCTCAGAGGCATCCTTTGGGTTATGGTGGAAGAAGAAGGGTCAAACTCAAAAAATAGGAAGGGGATATTACTTATATACAAGGTGCCCGGCCATTTTGTGATTATGATGGAGTGAAGAATAAGAAGTTGGGTTGGTTGAGGTTATGGTCCTAGCGTGGGAGAGGATCATGGGGAGTGTGGAAACGTGGAGGAATCAAGAGGGCAGGTGTTGCATGAAAATGGTAAAAAATGGTGGTCTCAAGGTCTGACAGGAGTCAGAGTGGGAGTTGCTACATTTGACCCGCGGGTCAACTTTTGAAGAGCTCTCATGGGTCCATATAGGACCAGATGAGACAAAACAAAATACAAATATTAATTCAATAATAAATAGTAAATTATTTTATTAATTGAAACTTAAAACATGAAAAATATTTTAATTCTTCAAATTATTTTTCTATATTTTTATTTATTATTACAACTTAATTTATTATGTCTTAGTTTTTACAAGTATAAATGTGTATATTTACCTTTGTTTTACATATTATAATTTTTTTGTATTTTCAATACTTATTATCATATTTACATATTTTATATATTTATAATAATATTAAGTACATATTTACATATGTTTATTGTATTTTTATGATTTTATTTATATGCATCAATAAATGCATGTATATTTATTATATGTACAATAAACATATATATATTATTGTATTATTTATTTTAATTTCTTCTTGCATTCTTTTATTTATGTTTACATTTTAAATATGTTTTATATATTATATACAAATATTTAAAAATATATAAAGACTAAAAATTTAAAGTATAAATGATATTAATTTTATAAACATATACACAGTACAAAAGTAATCCAGGAAGTCAGCTTTTGTATCTTAACTTTATTTTTAATGAAAGCACTTTCATTAGATAGATAATTCAATTAGGAATACAATGGAGGTGAGTTTGGTGCAATTTGAGTTGTATGGAATAGATATTGATCATTGAAGTTTGGTTTACGGCTTTTTCATCTGTGTGTACTAGTTACATTGTGCATGATTTATATGGCTATTATTTTGCAATTTTCTATATATTATTATGTACAAGTTTCATGGTGAAAACTTTATTATTGGAGGTATGTAATGTGAAGAATAAACTGTATATATATTATTATATACAGAGCATGACATTAGTGTTTTTATACATTATATTGACCCATATCTTCCCCCACTTTATTCATGGTCTACCAAAGCAATATTGATTTGATCTCGGGGTTTAGGGTCATTCAGTATCTTTGATACTTCATTTATTTTTTCTTTTCTTTTCTTTATTCTTTATTTTTAGAATTAGACACATGTAATTATACACTAATTACAGACTAATTACAAATGAATGTTAGGTGTTAATTTGTGCAAGTTAGATGTAATTACATGTGTTTTGATGAAGATTTAAAGATAAAAAGGAAGAATAAAGGTAGATGAATGGTTCTTCATCACCCACTGAAGAAAAACAAAACTATTTTTATGTTATTAGGAAGTTTGGAAAATATGATGTTGTTAAAATTTGGACGTTCAGTTTAACAAAAATAGAAGATTTGAAGAGGGTGGGAAAATTTTTTCTTTGATAATAACTTCCTCATGTGTTGGTTGTTATCACTCGTTGGTTAAGATACGCCATCGGAGTAGCTCCTCATCCATGTCCAGCACCACAACGTCGGTCCCTCTTCGAGAATGTGGGCAATGATCATTGCGGTAGGCATTTTCACATGTTCAAATTCAAAATCCACGGTGAACGAAAACATGCTATATGTAGAACTTTAACTGAAATCAATCATTTATTAAAACTTTACCCCCTCAGAATAACCATGTTTGATGTGATAAAATGGTAGATACATGTTGTCGTTTCCCCCGACCAATCTTCCCTTACTTAGAAACATTGAACGCTATGTCGCATTCGCAAGTAATGAGACGTGCCAAACACGCGGCTGCTCAACGAACAAGCAACAATGACAAAAATCCTCTGCGGTCATTTGTCATGGAGGGGAAGAAAGTAGTATTTGATATGAAAAGCATAGAATGCATTACACATAATAAATGTTTGTCGGCAACACACAATTATAGCAAAAATAAATAGTTCACGATTGTAGGGATATACAAATATATCATGGACTACACTAGCAATGAACCAAGTCTAGAATGATAGAACCCAAAATAAATTCGAACGACATCCACCCCGGAAAATGGCTTAGCATTCCCCCACATCACAGTTGCCAAAGTATCACAGAGTATTTCCCCCACTTGTATATATTTCATAGAAAAATGGTTGTCAGGGCCGGCTTCATTATCGAACATCTCATCGTTTCAATCCTCAACTGTCGTCGACACTCTACCCTTTGTCGAGTCTCGGGCAAATGCATTGTATATATGATCATCCTTTTGTACCTAGTGAATGAAATTATTGATAATGCAACATGCCATTGCGACCAGTACCTTCTTCAAGAAGCTATAGAATGGTCACTCACTTATTGCCTTGAAGCACGCCTTCATGATCCCTAATGTCTGTTCGACGGAGGAGTGGAGCTGCGAGTGTCAGTGGTTGAACATCTCCTCGGGCCTGGCTTACACTTGACCCCTCCTAGCCCAGAACTGTGGTAGGTGCACGATGACACCTCAGTAGGGTGCCAGGAAGGCGTCCATGTTTGTTTACCCACAATCCACAAGAAACTTGCGTCCCTGGAGCACACGGAAATTGTCCTCATCCAAACCCCACCTCAACACCTTCATGTCAGCAGTTGAGCACTACCACCTCGCCCCTGCGTATAGGAAACTGTAACTGAAGTTGATGCAAGTAATCACATTTTTTGTGAGGGTCTAATGCATGCTTCTAAACTTTGGTGCGATATTCGCAGGCACATTCGCATGAATTAATGTCTCGTCGATAGCCCCTATGATGTCTTTGATGGACATTTGTCAATGTTAGGGCACAATCATGAAAGAGTTTTATGGGTCAAGAGGTTAAAATCTTGAAGTATGGATAGGAGTTACTATTCTGTAGTATAACGTCCCGGACCAGGAAATCTTATGTCAGCATGTGGATGAAATCATATATGAGGGAGACGATATGCATCAAGACATCATTGAGTTGCTTTGAAATTGTGTCCTCGAAATGTTGGAGATGCTCGCACAAGATTCAATTCTTTACGTTGTGACCGAGGTAGTAAAATAGTATACATAGCGATTCCTCGCCTTTAAGGTGTTGCGAATCTTTCAGGTCCATTCATTCCTTCAGGCAGGTGCATAGGCGTGTGATGGTGTCAAGTGATAACTGGGGTTTTGCCAATGGTTAAAAATGAGAAATAAGATATTGTTGGTTGTAGAAAATTGCTCGAAACAAAACCCTAGTTGATCAAACAAAAATTCAACATCGAAATAAAATCGACATTGTTCATTATTTATTTATCCATGCAAGTGTTCCTGGGTCGAACACAAGGATGCAGAAAATCACGCTCGTGTTATTTTCAAGTGAGAAAATATTTGTGATTTTTTTATCTCTCTTTTCTTTTCTCTTTGGTGAGAAAACTCTTTTTTGTATGTTTATTTTTATTTTTTTTTATTTTCAATTTTTCAATCTTTATTTAATTTTCAAAAGGGATATTTTTCAGTTATGTGAAATATAGACTATGATGTGATACTATATAGTAGAGAAATCACTCGAGTAGTGGGCTCGAGAAAGGACATGAAAATAAAACCGAAACAGATCGATGATCAGTGAATAAAATATTGATAAAATCACGATTAAACTCGAAGAAAATTGAATCAAAGAAAATCTAGGGTAGTTGTGAGCCTACCCTAAGATATAAAACTAAGAATAATATATACAATAGTCTCAAAATAGCCCAAGAGTACAGGGGCACAATTGTAAAAGAAAAATAAAAGAAAACTAAACGAGATCACAATTAAGTCCCTACACAGGGACCTAAAAGTAAGAAAAGCCCTGCTATGTTACACTTAGGTCCCCTGGGGACCTAAATGTAATTATGGAAACGATCTGGAGCGACCTGGATTCTAGAAGTGTACTGGACCTCATTTGCAAATGTTCTACCAGTTTGCTTCGTGTGGACCAAATTAGATCAGATAGGTGAATCTTGAGCGTCAGATGTGCAACCTGGAGAATAGATGTATTCTTCCCCAATTGGGGGAAGAACGGCACGCGGTACCAGATTTCCTTCTTTGTGAAGATGGTGTCAACCTGAGGTAGGGCTAGAAGGGGGCTCCTCCCCCTTCGAGCTCTCCTACTGCGAGCGGAAGATGGAGAAGATGTCTCAAGCTAGGAGATCTCCATGTGTTCTTGCAATGTAAGCTCCTGGAGATGGTGCTTGAACCTTGAATATTGTGATACTCATCATTCTTCACGAAGTAGGGAGGCACTCCAGATGCTGCTAAATGTCTCTAACTCTTGATATACATGTAAGGAATGGTACGATTGTGATTCCAGAAAGAATCGGCCTGCAGTAGATGGTTATCTTTGCAGCACAAATAGGGTTTCAGAAATAAAGTTCCAAATGTGAAATTGAAGTGATTTGGCTCAAGTTGAATGAGGGTTTCAAATGGAATCAACAGATGGAGGATTTAACTACCTAAAATAGTAATTAAGTGTGCTAATTGAATGTGGAAATTGAAGAAGTTGAAAGGCAAAATAGCTTCATCTTGGAATCAAGGGTGTAGGAGTTAGACGTGATTTTTGGGGTTTTTTTATTTATGACTAAGAGTGATGTCATCGCAACCCAAATAATCCCTCAATAAAAATTTATTTTATTCTCAAGTCAGAATAATTAAAAAAACATAGCAAGAGAACATTGCTATTTAATTAACCTGTATGCAACAGGATCGAACTCAGGGAGGCTATAAATCTTGAGGGTTATTCTAATAATTTAAAAATCAATTAAAAGAAAGAGGAATTTCAAATGAAAACTATCTTGGTTTTTTTGTGAGATTTTTATCTTTTTTATTTTTATATTTTGTAATTTTTATATTTTTAGATTTTCTAATTTTAATTTTTTTTTGGGATTTTTAATTTTACAATTTTTTTATTTTCAAAATAATTAATTTTTCAATGCAAATTTATGCACGAAAGAAACAAAACTTTTTGGATTTTTCAAATATGATAAAAATGATCAAAATGCCTTAAGAAAATATTTTCATGTTTTAATATATCTTTACTATTTAATGATTTTTGGGACACTTTTCGAATTTTTAGGATATTTAAAATGAATAAAAACATGAGAAAAATCAAACGGTGAACCGACATGACTATTTTTCAATTTAAAAATATCAAATAAAATAAAAAATACTGAATTTATTTTTCCTAAAAACTATAACAAATTATTTACAAAAGGAAAAAGAATCATAATTTTTGGAATTTTCTAGAATTTTCTATATTTTTATACTATTTTTGATATTTTGTAAATTTTTAGAGTCTAAAAACAAGTAATGCGCCAAATTTGCACAGGAAATAAAATGCACAAAAAGAAAACTATTCTATTTTTTTAGATTTTTTGACATAATATTTGAATTTTTATGAATTTTATAATTTCAAATGTTTATAAATGCTATGTTTTTTTTATTTTTTAATAAGATCAATTGGAAATAATATGCAAAAAAATATACTTTGAAGAGACAAGTAACATGAATGTAATCTGATTTTTGGAGACTTTAATGAGCATGAAATACATTTATTTTTAACAAGAAAAGGGCATGCAAATAGAGTCTAGAGTCATATGACTTAAATGCAATTTTTTTATTGTTTTTGAATGAAAATAACAAGAAAGAAATTTGGGGGAAAATCACAATTTACCCACTGATGGGCATGCGCAACACGTGATAGGTGCTAGCGGGGCCTTTGCGAAATTTTGAAGAACATGGGAGCCTGATATGCAATTTTCCCAAAAAAATCCCTAGGTTAAGGGATGTTTCGTTCCTTCTTCGATTCTTGCAAAGGGGCGATTCCCCTTCTCTTTCCCCCAAGCCAAAGGGGGCGGCAGATTTGGATGGCAGCATTGATCTTCGGAGGCAGAGGGTCGATGGGGGGGCACGGGTGGCCAGCGGAGGTGATCCTCTCCACGATGGGCGGCGGAGGTTGGCGGAGGTCCTTCGATGGTCGTGGTGGTTGTCGGGATGCAGCCGGCGAGCGGGGGCGGACCCACGGTGGAGGTGGAGCAGGAGGCTCCTGGCGCAGGGGTTAGCGATGAACAAAGATGGCGTAGAGCACTCCTTCATGCAGGGGTGCGTGTGGTCAGCGGAGGTGTTGTGCGGCAGCGGTGTTGGAATCTTCTCCTACGAGTGGGGAGGCCGGCACCGCCGACGGTTAGGGAGGGTGGCATCTGCTGCCTCACTGTTTTTTAAATTTATTTTTTTTAGAACAACAAATGAATTTCTCTCTCTTTTGTAATCTTTTTCTTTTTTTTTTAAATTCTTGTACATGTAATCAAATAAATTACAACAACTCGAGCACGATGGCTCAGTCCAAAAAAATAAACAAGAATTAGTGGACGAAGGGGTTCCGTCGGTGGTGATGGATTGGAACCATGTCTCTGGCTGCCGTACGTGGTCGGAGGTGAGAGATCGTGAGAGATAGAATGTGCAACATTGAGAAATCGGAAAATGATATGAGATCGGTGATGAATCCTCATTCATCACTCTTTATACTTTATTTTAGCTAAAAATCTTTGCAAAACACCATGTAGATAGCTGTAAATAGAATAAATTATCAAGTTGCAAGCTTTGTGTAAATACCAATAATTAGCATGTTTTTGTGCAAAAATAAAAGAATAAAGAAATAAAGAAAAAGAGGGAAATATTTAGAATAAATATTGAGTGATCTGAACCTAAGAGAGGACCCAATATTGGTCTGATCGCCAAATAAAATAAGTAGAGAGAGATAGGGCAACTCAACCTTGTACAAAACCCCCCTCTTATGTATATATTTTATTTTCATAAAAATAAAAACAAAAATGTGTTTCTCATATTTTGTACATATTTTTAAAAATAAAATAAAATGAGAAAAATAAAATAAAAACAAAAAGAAATAAATTCTCTCTCTTCATTGTACATATACCATGTATGTAAGAATAAAAGACCTATTTATTTTACCCTTGTAAATAATTAATACAAATCAAATAAAAATTATTTTATATCCCAAATTTTATGTTGTAAATAAATAAAATATAAAATTGGAGATAATTGTACAAAAATAAACTAATAAAAATAAAATTTGAAAATACATAGGTATTTATACCTGTATATAATATTATATTATGTATATACATTAATTTATTTTCAAAAAAAAAATAAAAAATCACTAAAAATAGATTGAAAAATAGTAACATTTTTCATTTTGGAAATATTTTTAAATAAAATCATTTACTATTTTTTATTTAATTTATAAATAATTTCAGAATCTTGAATTCTCATTGGTCCACGGGGGAACGTTGACCCCCGTACAACTGCCCCCCAGGACCACTTCTCACGGATCCACTCTTTGACCCGATTTCTTCGACTTTTCACGTCATGATCCGACCTCCATATCCTCAAACCCCGGGCTCCGATTGTCGAGCAAATATCCGAGATTCACGCCTGATCATTTCCTTAGGGGTCCGCTCCTCGGAGTGCGCACCCGGTCTCCATCTTTCTCGGACCCCTACAGTATAAAGCCTCGCCTGGAGCCGCAATTTCCCTCACCTTCGGCCATCGTCTTCGACCCCAGTGACCTCCACCTTCCTCCGCGAGTGACAGCGAGCGCAGGAGCGTGTTGCAGCGAGCGTTTGGAGGCCTTAGCCCTAGGTCCGGCGACCAACATCGCCGAGCTCCGCCACTGGCGAAGCCTGAGCCTCTGGAGGCATCACTCCACCGAGGCAAAGACCCTGGGAGATAGCAGACCTCCATCCCAGATGACTTTGATCATCAGGTAGACTCGATACCCAGTAGCTTCGTTTAATTTCCAATCATTAGGTTTCCGACATCCGACCTCTGCCGCCCATTTCCCGACGCTTCGATCACCGATTTGCCCATCTGACAGCAACTACACCTTCACGAGACCCCTCCGCACCTTCTTCGCCCAGTCGCTCCCCCTGGTTCGCCACGGAACAGGGAACTCGGGTTTCCTCCGCCGTCGCTCGTCAGAGACCCACGCTCTGCTTCACCCATTCACCCCCTTCGCCCTTAACCGGGTCGAGGCAGTTTGCCCTCGACCCAGCATTCTTCCTGTGCAGGTTAAAGGGCCAAGAAGCCTCATCTGGAGGCCCGACCATCAGATCACAGCAGCTCTAGCTCGTCCTCGTCGCCGGAGCACTCCAGCTGCTCCCAGCATCATCGGAGCATTCCAACCGCTGCGGACGACCATCAGCTTCGATTTGCCCATCTCAGCAGCATTGGAGGACGTCCCTATCGCGCGCAACGGCCGGGCGAAGTTCTCCGGCGAAGTGTTCTTCCAGGACCCTCCATAACCGTTCGATCAAGAGCTCCTCCTCCAGGTCCATCCGAGCCATCCATTTATGGAGAGCTATCAGTCGTTCGATCCATCTGCGAATCAGATCCGAGGCGTCGATCAGCGAAGGGGTACTAGCCATTCTCCACCGTTAGATCTGAAGTGGACCCCCTCTCAACCGTTGGATCATAATAATAGGGTAAATATCACTTGGGCCCTCCTTAGTTTTGCATTTCTGTTTGAGTCCTGTAAATATTTTTAGTAGTTGTTTTTAATTTGGAATAATTGCATTTTAGACCTTAGACTTTTAAGTATTTAATGTTAGTCCCTCTGATTGTGGTGCACGTGCTTCGACACGTGAGTTTTCTGGGACATTTGCATGTAAGGGCTTGGGGTTATTGAATGTTATAGATTGAACTTTTAGTTTACATATTTGCATATATGCCCTAGTGCGTTGTTGATTAGAGCATGTGCTGAATATAATACGAATTTTGCACCAAGCCCCTTATAGTTCTCGCACGTGTTTCTTTTAAGCCCTTAGAACGTGTTTTCTTTACATTAAGGTCTTTGTGTGTTGTGTCTCTTGTATTGGTTGAATAAATTAGCAAATCAACTCCAAAAATTGTGAAATTTAGACATGTGGCTCCAGTCACTGTGTAAAAATTTCACTATTTTTTGGGACATTTTTGTGCGCTTGTTTTCTATTTTTAAAAATTCAAAAACCTTCATTTTTGCTAGTGTTTGAATTATAAAATCAACTAAAAATATTAAAAAGCCTTCAAAAATTATAAAAAATTAGTGCATGTTAGTTTTGTTGTCTTATTGCTTCAGTTCAATTTTTGCTGCATTTGGAATTATAAAACCCCTAATAAGTGAAAAAACCTAAAAACCTTATAAAAATCATTAAAATTCAACAAAATTCAAAAAATGTAATTTCTTTTCTTGTAGCTTAGTTTTTATTTGTAATTTGTCATAAAATTGTCTCCAGATTTTTAGAGGCTATTTTCATATTTTTAAATAGCCTTTCAAATCTAGCTGCACATTAACTTCCTACTTTTACCTTATTTCATTTGTATAAAATCCATTAAAAATTATAAAAATCTGAGAAAATTATCAAAAACACTTAAAAATTTTTAAAACCCAAAAATATTTTTATTGTAATTTTCTAACTTTGTTTGATGACTTGAATAATTCCTTGAGTGTGCTCTTTTAGCAATGTTTTACATTTTCTTCATAACTAAAAATTACAAAAAAAATTAAAAATCCATAAAATCCACAAAAATAATTTCTTCCATTATTTTGATTTTAGACTACTTCGTATGCCTCGTGTCAAACTGTGCTCCTTGAGTTCGACCGTGGTCGCTATACCAGGTTAAATAAATAGCGAGACCGCTATTCGATTTTATTGATTGATTACTCTATTTTGTGGTCTAGTTTTCTTGTTGACTGAGCTTCGAGGCTCGGGTCGTGACGACCCGTGTTTTTACCTTTACCCAGATCTTGGATGATTTTCTCGATCATCAGAATGGTGCCGTTGTCGGGGAGTACGCTTAATAGTCGCTTTTTGTTCGGTTTTTAGTTTCACAGCTTTTTCGTGATTTTCATTTCTTTCGCGGCTTTTCCGCGGCTTTTATTTTTATTTTGTTTTCTTTTATTTTTGATTTCTTTTATTTTCTTTTTGTTGTTGTTTTGTTTGATTTTATTTTATTTGTCTTTATTTTTGCATTTTATTTTCATTTTCCTTTTTATTATTATAATAACTATGGTCTGACGCATTTTCTGTCTATTTTTCTTGCAAGGGCTCGACGATCGAGGTAGTTTTCTTTGGAAAGCTGACGCAACCGTGGGGATCGGAGGTAGCTCCCTTCTGCACGGAGCCGCAGGAGAGCGCGAGAGGAGTTGAGCAGAAGTGCCTGGGAGTAGATTAGCTTAGCCGTAGTTTAGTTTAGTTTTACTTTCAGTCAGATACATTATTATTGTAATAATACAGGGACCATGACACTCTCTGACTTGTGGATTATCAGGGTCTGTTTCGTTGAGCACCAGTGTGCTCGGGGGACCCCACCGAGTTTTTCGCCAGTTTTGATTTTTACGGCTTTTCTTTTATTTTGTTTCCCGAGGATTTGGCCTTAGCTTAGGAATTTTTGTGCTTGCGACGTAATTAATTAGGACCCCAGCCTAATTAGACTGCATGTTCCTATAGATCGTTTAATTGGACCTAATTAATTAATTAATAAGAAAAAGCTAACCTGGTCACTCAAGGGGTCACGTGTCGCTAGAGGCTGTATACAGCGCTGGCAGGATCCGTTGTGGCGGACACCGATCGGCATCAGAGACCGGACCCGACCCCTCCCGTTGACCCGTTAGCTACCATTCTTTTCGTGTAGCAATTCCTGTTAAGGCTATTTTTTTCGCTGCATCATTTAGGCTAGATTTACTTTCTGTCTTTCAATTATGCACGGATTATATTGCATGTAGACTGCTGGAGTCAGGTACGCATCTCTTACTCTGCATGCATAATTGATTTCTTCACGCATCGACCTTTTCTCTTCTCCCCCCATTTTCTATACTTAATAAAATTAGGAGAACCGAAAAAAATTGTTAGGCGATTGTTTTATCTGAAAAATACATAAAAAAAGTGAAATCATAAAATTGGGACTGCTAAAGCAAACTGGACCTAAAAATCACCTCACAAAAAAATCTTGTATTGGGAGAGTAATCCCCACATTGGATGGTTTGATTGAGCGAGAGAGTGACCCGCACCCTAGATAAAGCCATATCTGACCCCTCTTCAGACTACTACTTCTGGGCTAGTCGTTCTCCATTGAGGATCGCTCCGGTCTCCTATAATGCAGGTCGCGACATCCTTAACAGAGCGAGCTGATCGGGTAGCCGGTAAACAGTCCGCGACTTGTACTAGATGGGAAAGATCTAGTTCGAGATTGGGACAGTCTCCTGGGGTAGTTGGATTCCTAATAGCTCGTTAATCACTCTGATAGACTGTCTTCTCACCAAAAAAAGACAAGATAAAAGACCGAACTCTTACGGTCATCAGCTCGCATTGCGTTGGTGAATTTAGGGTTTGCTTGACCATCCTGTTTGCTTCCAAATCCCATTTGCCTGACTCACCAGATCAAGGTGATGGGTCGGAGGTTCCTTAGGCAGCCTCTGGTTGCACCGCTTACGAGCACTCCGGCCCGTTCATCTAGGTTGGTTCGCGAGAGCCAAGACCCGCTCTCCGAACCCGAGTTCGCTTCCATCTTGTCCCCCCCCGACCACCCTTCTTTTGATAGTCTTGGGGTGCCCAATCAGAGAGAGCAGCAGTCAGATGATATTTCGGCACCTGAGCTTGGGTCTTTTGCCTTTGCAGAGACCATGGCCGGCAGCAGCGAGGACCGCACCGGTGGCCCGAGAGCCAAGCAGGAATACGTGTTGGACCAGGGTGCGATCAAAAACACCTTAATAGCTTCCCTCGAGACGATGCAGCAGCAGATCAGAGATCAAGGAGCTTTCTTGTTGGAGATGTGCAGAGAAATGTAGAGGCTGAGAGCAGATAGACATCAGCTGAGAGCCGCAGGAGCGGGTGAGATTCCAGCCCAGCCTGAGGAGCCGGTCCAGCCAGCACTAGCCAGAGCGATGCGGAAGTTGCACAACCCTGGATCGACACTTACACACCGGTGGATCGTACTTCCAATAATTGTGGGGGACTTCAAGTTCCCCCTCAGACGATTCAGCTTCTTCCCCGTTTCCATGGGCTCGCGACTGAGGAGCCACATCTTCATCTCTAGAAGTTTGAGATGATCTGCAGCACCATCCACGATCGGCAGGTGGACGAGGACACTATCTGGATGATTGTTTTTCCGTTCTCCCTCGTAGACAGAGCAGCCAACTGGCTGAAGCATCTAGGGAGATTTGCTACCACCTAGGAGCAGCTCCGCACCAAGTACTTGAACAAGTACTATCCACTCAGCCGGACGAATGCAGCGAGGGCCTTGATCAACAACTTCTCCATGCTCCCCAATGAGCAATTCCATGAGGCATGGGAGAGGTTCTGAGAGCTCACAGACAGATGCCCACACCATGACATCTCGAAGCCGAACCTAGTTCAGAGCTTCTTTTGCAGGCTTACACCAGAACTGCAGGGGTTAGTGAATGCATCCTGTGGGGGCTCGTATTTCACCAAGGATGAGGATCAGGTCTGGGCCATCTATGAGGAGATGGCCGAGAACTATACAGTGATGTCCCCAGACCCGACTCTACACTCAGGGGAAGCCCCAGCCACAGGCCATGTCCTATCAAAGGATAGCACGGGTCGATGCCAGTCCCTCTACTTCGTCAGCAGCAGCAGCACAGGCTGAGTCAACAACCGTTGACATGGGTATCATCAGTGAGAAGCTGGATCGGATCGAGTTGATAGAGAAGAAGCAGTGCCAGGGCATGACGCAGATCGATCAGAGGGCACAGACGCTGAGTGACCTAAAGACACAGATCATGTGTCTCCAGGAGGCACAGACGGCTTCTCGACCCCATCTTAGGTCACGGGCATACCCAGGCAGCAGCAGCAGTACCCAGCCCTCCGCCTAGTATCGACAGGTTCATCATGTCCAGGCAGAGCCGTACCAGAAGTAGTCGCAATAGCAGTACCTTCAGCCGCCACCATCTCAGGATAGCCAGATGGTGGTGTACCAGCCTGACCAGCCCCTGGCAGTACTCCCCCCACCCACCTACGAGCAGGAGTCGTTGATGGATGTCAACGGGATATGGTACGACCGACCCCAGCCCGATATCCGACGAGACCATCCCGGATTCCGCTGATCAACCGGAGGCACCAGTTCCCAGCAGCAGCCTCCAGTTCAGGGTGGCCAGTACGGCCAGCAGCGAGATCACCAGCAGCAGCCCCAGTTCCCAGCACACCAGCAGCCATCCCACCAGAGAGAGCAGTATGTTCCTCGTCCCTATCAACAGGGATAGTCTTGGAGCCAGCAGCAGCCTCAGCAATAGTATCACTCACAGCCCCCTTATCTCTCTCACCAGCAGCAGCAGCCTCATTACCAGCGAGGCCACCCGTTAGGTTCTCAGGGGCCCTCCTATGAGAACCCATCCTTAGACGACCTAGCCTACCTCATCGCCGATCAGCAGGATACCTTCCGACGGGAGATGGACGAGTTCAGATAGGAGATGAGAGAGATCGTGAAGGGGAAGGCTGCCATTCCTGCACAGATAGAGCTGAACCCGAACAACCTCAAGAGGAAGTCTGAGCAGGTAGAGTTCATAGAGACCACCACTCCTAGTGATTCCCTTGGTGATATTACTGCATATATGTTTGATGCTGATTTTGTCACACTTAGGAGCGGTAGGATGCTAGCAGGTGGCGCCTCGTCTGAGCAACGACCTCACGCCACACCAAGAGCGTCAGACAAGGAGGAGAGAGGTGCTGATGCCGCTCATACACATGATGATGATGGTGGTGCTGACGCCACCAAGGATGATAATCCAGCCGACGGTATTGAGGCCGTTGTTTCACCAGATGGAGGACATGGTACTGATGCCACCATGCCAGTTGCTGAGCCAGAGCACGGTACTGATGCCGTGAGTCCAGATGCCGAGGTTGGTATTGAGGCCACTGATTCCAGTTCTACTAGTCCTATTGGTATTTCTTCAGTTCATGTACCTCAGGACATTTCTGTGAGTAAAGGAAAGGGTTTGTTATTTTCGGATCCACCTGTGTTGATTGATGATGTATGTGTGGATTTTGCTTTGCCTGAGCAGCCCAGACCCGATCCTAGTCCTTCATCTGAGAAGGGACCACGCAGTCCCCTTTCCCCAAGCACTCCGCTTAGCTAAGGGGCCAAAAAAAGACCCAAAAAAGTCCCACCAGTTAGAGTTCAGCCAGCAGATGATGGATCGATTTCACGTACAACTGACTCTACAGGAGGCCTTGGAGCACATACCTCTCTTCCAGAGATCACTCAGAGACGGGACTACAGTTAGGAGGAAAGAGGCGGAACCATCAGTCAGAGATCCATGTGCTCACTCTCGCCACATGCTTTGCGATCCAGAACCGTCTGCCAGCCAAGAGGCCAGATGCAGGAGCCCCGTATGTCAGATGCCATATTCAGGAGCAGAGGTTCGAGCATACTCTATTATACAGCGGGTCTTCGAACAACCTACTTCCGGCAACCTTACTCGACCGCTTCGAGTTAGGCCCTCTACGACAGAGTAGGACAGTCCTTCAGTTTGCTAATCAATCTGTCAAGAGGACGAAGGGGTTGTTGAAGGACATTGTCATCACGATTCAGGGCATGAAATTCCCCGTGGACTTCATTGTGTTGGACATGGAGATCCCTGAGTCCGTGACCGATACCCCCATCATATTAAGACGCTCGTTCTTGGCCACAACCAAGGCAGTGTCCAATCATGATAGCGGGAAGGTATACTTTCGCGTCAAGGGCGAGAGTATACAAATTGAGACGATCGAGGAGACTAGAGCCAGAGATTCAACTTGCTCCGAGCCACCATCAAATTCAGAGCAGATGACAGAGGTAGGGTGAGACATCCACCAGGACTGCGATTTTGTGATTACAGATGACGAGGCAGTTTGGGCAGATCCAGCAGCACATGCCATCCTCTCACCTTCAGAGTTCACTGATGCACAGATGCCAGTAGAGGAGAGCTTGGAAAGTGCATCCCTGGTCTAGGATACATCTCAGGTAGCAGAGCCGATTCCCGATCGTGAGGCATATTTTTCTTTGTATTCTGATACAGATCCCTCGAAGTCAGATTTAGACTAGGTCGAGTTTGATGATTTGATACCGTGTCTGACTTCCACAGAGCCTACAACTAGGGTGGAGATTGATCCCGTATAGAGCAGAGAGGTACCAGTAGAGCATCCTTCACCAGATTCAGATTGTCAGCCAGAGTTCTCATTCTCCCATGCAGATTTGGTCGCATCCACTCAGACTTTTCAGAGTCCAGATCCTCCAGCACTGAGTTGTCCAGAGATGAAGCTGTTACCATCATCGTTGAAGTATAGGTTCCTTGCTGGTGAGCATGAGATGTACCCAGTCATTATCTTAGCAGATTTGACTGGAGAGCAAGAATCACGTCTGATGGGGGTTCTTGAAAAGAACCGCAAGGCGATAGGATGGAGCGTAGCCGATCTCCAGAGGATAAGTCCGGCCCTGTGCTCCAACCATATCTATCTCGAGGAGGACGCGAAGCCGTCGTGTGAGTTCCAGCGGCGGCTGAACCTGAACCTTCGAGATGTTGTCATGAAGGAGATCTCAAAATGGTGGAGCGTCGATTTTATCTACCCCATCTCCGAATCCAAGTGGGTTAGTCCATTGCATGTGGTACCCAAGAAGACGGGCATCATGACAGTTGTTAGTGAGCCTGGAGAGGAGATCGCTACCTGAGTACCCACTTCTTGGCGAGTCTGTGTGGACTACAGACGATTGAACCAGGCCACCAAGAAGGATCATTTCCCGCTACCTTTTATTGATCAGATTATAGAGAGGCTGGCAGGGAAGAGCCATTACTATTTCTAGGATGGGTGCTCCGAATACAATCAGGTGGCCATTGCGCCCGACGACCAGGACAAGACCACCTTCACCTGTCCCTTTGGGACATATGCTTTCAGACGGATGCCCTTTGGATTGTGCAATGCTCCAGTGACATTCCAGAGGTGCATGTTGTCCATCTTTTCGGACATGGTGGGGGAGTGCTTGGAGGTCTTCATGGACGACTTTTCGGTCTACGACGATGGATTCGATTCTTGTCTTGACCGCCTAAACCACATCCTCCAGCAATGCATTGAGGTTCACCTGGTGCTTTCTTGGGAGAAGAGTCACTTCATGGTGACTCAAGGGATGGTGTTTGGCCATATCATCTCCAACAGAGGCATGGAGGTTGATCCGGCAAAGGTGGATATCATTAGGAAACTCAGTCCACCGTCCAACTTGCGGCAGTTACGGTCTTTTCTTGGGCACGTCAGTTTCTACCGACGATTCATACATGATTTCAGCAGGATTGCCCGACCGTTGACTGATCTGCTGACGAAAGACACCGAATTCATTGTGGATGATAAGTGTCTAGCGTCATTTGAGACTCTCAAGAGTCTAGTTGTAGAGGCTCATGTTCTCTAGCCACTAGATTGGTCTCTCCCATTCGAGATCATGATAGATGCCTCCGATTTTTGATGTAGGGACCATGCTAGGACAGAGGAGGGATGGAGTGCCATTTGCTATTCACTACGCTAGACAGACTTTGGATGCTGCTCAGCGGAACTATACCATCACTGAAAAGGAGATGCTAGCCGTAGTTTTCACCCTAGATAAGTTCAGATCTTACATCATTGGATCTAGAGTGACCATCTTTACTGATCATACCGCCATCAGGTACCTCATGGCAAAGAAGGATGTCAAAGCCAGATTGACCAGATGGATCCTTCTACTCCAGGAGTTTGACATAGAGATTAAGGATAAGCCCGGAGTCAAGAATGTGGTGGCGGATCATCTCTCCCGATTGGAGTTTCTTGAGTATTCTGAGCAGATCGAGACTATTTGTGAGACCTTCCCAGATGAGGCGATCCTTGCTATCGCCTCTCTCCCGTGGTACGTTGATGAATCCACATTTCATCATCTTTATTCTATCATTTTGGCCTAAAAAACCCTAGTAAATGCGTGTAAATATCATTAATTCCAGCATCTTAGCATTCATGCATGTGCATGTAAACATGGTATAAAATATTGTAATTAAAGCCAAAATTATAGAATAAATAAAAGAAAAGAAAAAGAATAAAATATTGTAAATATTTTATGACCCGAAACCCCGAGACCTAAGCATCTCGATGAATAGGTCGACAAGGAATAAAGAAGGGGGAGATAAGGACCAAAATACAATAAAAACACCTTTTATTTTATCCATTCTTTATTCATTTTGGGACTTATTTTTGGTTCCACTTTTTATACCTCAAATAAAGAAACTTTGAACATGAAAGTTGCAGATAATTAAATAAACAAAAAATGCAAAATTGATTTCACTCAAAAATAATATACAGATAAAAAGTTATGATCTGAATAAAATTCCAGAATCCCAACTTCCCAGACCTGTATCTCACAAATGAAAACTCCAAATGCATCAAACTCACCTTTAATTGTATATAGTTTAAAATGAGCTATCTAATGGCGGTGGTTTCGCTTTAACTGATTGGTCGTAGGTTCGAATCCTACTTGAGGAGATTTAATTAATTCTTAATTAAAAAAAGAAGAATGAAAGGGCTCGCTCTGGCCATTAGGAGTTAGGAGAGGGTAATCCGTTCCTTGTCTTTCTTTGTTTCTATTGCATTCTATTCCTGGCGGAGCTACGATTTGAAGTTGAGTTTTGGACCCATATTGTATACTTGTACAGAGTAAAATATTCATTTTAATATTTATTAATTATTTTTACCATTTTATATTTTTATAATTTTATAAATATTAGTTATAATATATATGTACATTAAAATCAGAATAAAAACCTAAAGAAAATATAAAATAAAAATACTTGTATATAACTTACATAGGTATAATACCTATATATATACCTATATAATACATACTTATATTTTATGTAGTGTATAAAATACATCAGAAAAATAAAATAAAAATATTTTTTAAGTGTATAAAAATACTTTACAAATTTATAAAATAATAAACAAAAAATAAATAAATTAAAATCACAAATAAAAATAAATTTAAAATATATAGATATATGTACCTATATAGGTCTAAAAAGACAACTTGTAAAAGTATACCTCATAAAAAAATTAAAAATCACCATAAAATAATTTAGAAAATAACAAGCATTTTTTATTTTATAACCTAAAAATAATAAAATCATTTTCTATTTTGAATGATTTAATAAATCTTTTTTAGGGGATTTTTCCTGGTTGGTCCACGTGGACCAACCAGGTGCCAGCCCTAGTTGACCTCGGTCAACTAGTCGTCCTCCCCTCTATGCGCCTTGTCAGACCTCGTTGCGCCCCCTATTTCTTGATTTTTTTCAAGGTCAACACACACATCTATTCGTGTCAAGCCCTAAAGGACTTTTGTTCCTCGATTATCCACCATGCACGCCCTTAGCTCTCCTAGGGTCGAGAGCCGGCGATTGTGTCGATCTCTCTTGGTCTTTGGAGCGTCAGATTCACATAGTCAAACCCCATATAGTGCACCCCCGACTTCCATTTGAATTTTGAGTCCCTTTGGTCCACCTCTCTTCATCCCTTTCGAGATCTACAGGGTCCTGGAGGTGACAGCTCCACCCTTGTGTCGTCAGCCAAGGTGAAGGAGGTCAGAGGTGTCTCCAATCACCTCTGCCATTCTCGCCGGCGTTGAGGTATATCCCTCTGGCTCCGGCCATCAAGGCAGTTCTTTTTCCCTTTATTTCTTTTGTATTTTCTTCCCCTTAGTCTTAGGATCAAATCCCCCCATGAATCTTCCATTTCCATCCTTCGAATCACGCTCTACGTACACCTCGCCGGAGTGCACCTCCGGCCGATCACCTTCATGCCACCCCTCGCTGCCATTTAGCCTCTGCGGAGTCCAGGCATTTTGCCCTGGACTCTCTCACTTCTTCTTGTAGGTACTTGGACCTTAACGGACGCATGGGGGCCATTTTGACCTTCGCCGGAGACCCCCGAAGCACCTCTTGCTCTGCCGTCGTCTCCAGAAAACCTCGGCCATCGCAAAGGCTTTTTGGGCCAGCCAGCTTCTAGAGGAAGCTCCCAGGAGCTTGCAGCCCCATTTTGAGCACTCCAGATCACCGGAGCACGGAGATCAGGCTCGGGGAAGTTTGCCTCACCGGCGTTCTTCCCCGTTCTTCCTCCGCGCCTCTCCACCGTTGGATCGGGTCGCAGCTCTAGGCACACGTCGACCGTCAGATCATCAGCGCTCTCCATCCAGACCCTTGAACTTTAGTTAATTACGATCATGTCCTTGGCCACGTCACCTCACGTGACCAGTACACGTGAGGCGCGGGGCATTTTGCATGGACCCCCTCGCGGGTTTAGTGATTTAGTTTCAGTCCTGGAATTTTGACATTAAGTGTAAAACTTGTGGATATTTTGCATGTGAGCCCTCGGACTTTTTGCTTATTACATTTCTACCCTTCCCAAGCGCGTGCTAGTCACGCGCTTGGTTGGGTTATTTGCAGGCGTACCCTTGCAGGTCTGGGAATTTGTATTTGGTCCATTAATTTGTTTATTCGGTACTATATTTTGTGTAAAAATTGCACTTAAGCCCCTGACTTTCTGGATAATTACATTAGTACCCCTGCTAGTGTGATTTTTGTTTTTGTTTCTTTTATTTATTGCATGCATGTCTAAAACCCTAAAAAATTCACAAAAATTAGTTTAAGCTCCTATTTGCTTGCTCATTCACGCCAAAATTTTGTATTGCATTTTTATTGAATTTTCATATTTATTAAAAATAAAAAACATGCATTTTTGCTACCATTTGCATTAGAAAATACCAAAAAAATATCCGAACTCCTTGAAAATTCCAAAACATTACCTTAGGTCTATTTTAATGTCTTTCACTCCTGTCCAAAAATCATTAAAAATTTCAAAACAAAAACCTTAAAAATTAGAAAACCCCAAAACTCTTCCTAAAAATCTAAACAATTCAAGAAAAATCCTAAAAATATAAACTTTGTTTCTGAATTTTCTCTATTTTATTACCATTGTTTTAAAATTAATTTAAGGAATTTTGGATACTGTTTGTTATTTTTAATCCTCAATTTAATTCCAGCCAGCAATTTTGTTTACTATTTTCTTGTATTTTGACTTTTAAAAATACCAAATATATTCAGAAAAATTTCCAAAAATCACAAAAACATTAAAAATCATAAAAAGACCAAAAACATTTTATTTTCTGAATTTTGAGCATTTTTCCTCATTTTTATAAATACCTTATCACCTCTTTTCTTATATTGTATATATATATACTATTATTGAAAAAGAAAATATAAAAATATAAAATATAAAAAGAAAATTAAAAATCAAAATAAAAATTTAAAAATTAAAAATTAAATAAAAAAATTAAAACTTAAAAACCCACAAAAAATTTGCACACTTGTATACAATTACTCACATCACATTTCTAGCACTTAATTAATCATGTTTGCTCCCTGAGTTCGACACTCTCCATACTTGCACTATACACATTTTTGTAGAGTTAAAATAAATTTGACTCCACATTTATTTTTATTGCTTGAGTTATTATATTGTGGGTTCATTATTGACTTTAGTTCGGATTTCTGAGTGGTCGACGCATCGACTGAGTTCCCGCCTTTTGTGGAACTTAAAACCACCAATTTTCGGCTAAAACAAATGGTGCCATTACTGGAGAGCAACAACGTATAGATTGCATTTTGAGTGATTGTGATTGTCTTCATCATTGCTTTATTTGATCTCTCTATTTTTGATATATATTTTTGAGCTATCTGACCAATTGTCTTTCTTGTCTTCTTGCGAGGGACTGCGGATCGAGGAGGATCGCCTAGGGGATCCGGTGCATCCTTGGGAGGTGGAGTCGGCTATTCTAGCCTAGCCGGCAGGAGAGAGAGGTTTGAGAGTGAGTGTTAGTTAGTGATTTTTTATTTTTGTGAGAGAGAGACCATTATTAATTTGTAATAATACAGGTACCTTGGACTTCGGTCACTCAGGCCTAACTTCCAGGTGTTTGTACACCTGGGGGCTCATCGCGGTTTTCATCGCATTTTCACAGCTGTCATTTTCCGGTTTTGTTTTATTTTCTTTTCTTTTGTGGAATGAGCCCTTAGCTTTTAGGCTTTGCTTGATCGAGTAAATTAGGTCCAAACACCCTAATAACCATTGCATGTACCTTTAGTACGCTTTGGAGTTAGTTTAAATCAAACAGTCACCTCATTATCTTCAAGCCGTCGCACCGCGAGCCCACCCTGCCAAGCACTGGTCCTGAACTCGATGTGTCGAGAGGAGGAGGGGTGAGCCTAGACCGGACTCTTGGAGTGAAGATCGGTGACCGACTTGTGGTTCTTCATGCTAGCAATTGCCTGCTTAGGACGATTTCTGTGTGCATATCGGCATATAGATTATGTCTATAAATTCCTGTTTTGCATCCCGCATGGAGAGAGCTGGGAGGCGTTGTAAGTCTTCTATATTTGCATTCATCATTTAGGCACAAAGGTGAGATTTCCATCTTGGTGCCGCCTTGCATTGCTTTTCCGACTCTTCTCCCTCTGTTTTTGGATCAAGTAGGAATCAAAGGAAATACAAAACGTTAGGCGCTTGTTTGAATTGACTCAAAACAAGTGATAACACCAAAAAAAATTAAAAAAGGGGCTGCTAAAGAAAACTTGACCTAAATAAAATTGGCTAATTGGATTCATAGCTTGGGGTGAGTAATACCCTCACTTGTATTCATGTTGCATGGGAAGGTCTCCTTCCAAGTGAGAGAGCGGCTTCGTAAGGATTAGAGCTCAAAACCCAGTCTGTAGCTGCCTTGTGTATCGCCTGGATTTCCGAAGTATTGGCGCTACTATCGTACGTAGATGAGTAGGGCTTGGTCACCATTGATGACTCTCTATTGTGTAGAGCATCGACTTGTCTGAAGTATCGAGCACAACCACGCCTTCACGGGGGTGTTTGTCTCATCGTCTTGCGTCCGAGTAGGGTCTTGCATGCTCACGGGTGATTCTGTTGCGAACGAGATCCAAAGTATCGATTTCACCTATATTGGCTTCCCCCCTCTTTTCTTTGGCTGAGTAGGGATCCAGGAAGGGTTATAAGGACCTTAAAAAGCACAGACTACAGGTTACACAGAAGGAGGACAAGTACGGAAATACTTTTTCGGCAGTACTCTCTCTCCTATAGGCGTAGCGCTCTAAGGACTCGTTGAAAGATAAATTCCTGAATTCAATCTAAAAACTACAAAGATAAAAGCCGAACCTTCACGGCTTCACGCGTTGAGTTGGTTAACCCCTTGTTTGTGTTTGATTTGCTAGTCAAATTTAGGTCAAGATCAAAAACACCGCACAATTGTGCGCAATTTTGCTTCCCCCTTCTTCTTCATTTTCCAACCTTACTCTTCTCAATAATCACGATAATGAGAAGGAGATCTCCTAGGCCATCTTTGGCGGCACCTCTATCCAGCACTCCTCCATATTCATCTAGGACAACCTCAGGGAGTCCAGACCCACTCTCCGATCATGAGTTCACTTCCACCCTGTTCCCCCTCGACCACCCTTCTCCTTCCATCAGTCCAAGAGTTTCAGAGTTTAGTGCATCACAGAGCTCAGAACATCTAACGACACCTGAGATGGGTTCTTTTTCCTTTTCAGAGAATCCAGTCATGGCAGACAGAGGAGAACACCCAGATGAGCATGAGCACCCTTCATTCTTATACGACCAATCTGCCATCAACAACTCATTGTTAGCTTCCCTGGAGACAATGCAGAGAAAAATCAGAGACCAGGGAGTATTCATGGGTGACCTCATGAGGGAGATCGCGCAGATGCGAGAAGGACGTAAAGAGAGACCTGGGGGCGGTGGCGGTGATATACTAGTAGTAGCAGGCGAGGGAGGAGAACCAAACCAGGAGAGGCCACCACAGACAATTATGAGAGAGTTGCACAATCTAGCAGCATCCCTCACTCATCGATGGATCCGACTTCCCCCCATCCATGGAGACTTTGAGCTTCGCCCACACACTATTCAGCTACTGCCTAAATTTCATGGGTTAGCGACCGAAGAGCCACACCTCCATCTGCAAGAATTTGAAATCATATGCAGTACAATTCATGATAGGCCGGTGACTGAGGACACCATTAAGATGATAGGCTTCCCATTCTCTTTGGTTGATAGAGCTGCTTACTGGCTGAAACATTTGGGGAGGTTCGTTGACACTTAGGCAGAACTCCGGACCGCATACTTGAATAAGTATTATCCGCTCGGTCGGACTAACGCAGCACGAGCTATGATCAGTAACTTCACAATGATCCCAAATGAACAATTCCATGAGGCTTGGGATCGCTTCAGAGAGCTCATCGACCAGTGTCCACATCATGACATATCCAAGCCCAACTTAGTTCAGAGTTTCTTCTGTAGGCTGACATCGGAAATGTAGAGGCTAGTAAATGCCTCTTGTGGTGGGTCCTATTTCTCCAAGGGTGAAGATGACGTTTGGGCCATCTATGAAGGGATGGCAGAGAACTCGACAGTCATGTCCCAAGCCCGAGTCTACACACATCGGAAGCCCCCCCAAGGAGCGGGATCATTTCAAAGGATCGCCCGCATCGATGTTGGTCCTCATACTCCATCGGCAGCCGCAACCCAAGCTGAATCAGCCACAGCCGACATGGGCATCATTAATGAGAAGTTGGACCGTCTTGAGATCCTCGAGAAAAAGCAGATGCAAGGACTGGACCAGATGACCAAGACCATGAGTGACCTGAAGATGTAGATTCTATGCATTCAGGAGGAACAGACGTCTACTCAGCATCTTCCCAGGTCATGGGCTGATCCCAGCAGTAGCAACTCAACCCAGCCCTCTGCCTCACACCGCCAGGTCAACCACATCCAGGCAGAGCCGGTCCCACTGCTACAGTACTACCCATCACAGCCACCATCTCAAGACACTCAGATGGTGGTCTATCAGCCTGATCAGCCACTGGCGGTTCTACCTCCACCATCCTTCGAGCAGGAGCCATTGATGGAAGTCAATGGGATATGGTACGATCGGTACCCACAACCAGTCAGGATTCGATGTGATCACCCAGGATTTTGATGGACCATCGGAGGGACCTCTTCCCAGCAGCAGCCTTCGGCTCAGGGATATCATAACAGCTAGCGGCAGCAGTAGCCTCAGTATGCCCACCAACAGTACCATCATAGTCCTCGTCCCTCCTATCAGGGACAGCAGTGGAGGCAGCGTCAGCAACCTCAACAGACATACTCCCAGCCATCCCAGCATTATTCTCACCACCACCAGCAGCAGCCTCATTTCCAGCAAGAGAACAACTCTGGTTCTCAGGCTCCTGCCTTTGAGAACCTAGCTCTAGATGACCTTGCCCGCTTGCTTTCTGAACAACGAGCATCCTTCCGGCAGGAAATTGATGAGTACCGACAGGAGATGAGGGATATCATCAAGGGCAAAGTTGCCATACCAACTCAGATTGAGCCCAATCCGAATAATCTCAAAAGAAAGTCTGAGCAGGTACAGTTTTCATAGGATACTTCTCCTAGTGATTATTTGAGTGACACGTCTTCTTTATATGATGATGATTTTGTGACTAATAGGAGCGGTAGGATACCAGCCGGCGGTGCCTCATCTGAGCGACAGCCACACGCAGAATAGGAGCGCTAGATGAGCAAGGTAGCGGTACTGATGCCGCTGATGATGTTAATGACGGTGGTGCTGATGCCACCAATGATGGAGATCCAGACGACGGTGCTGAGGCCGTCGTGATACCCGGTGCAGACGGTGGTGCTGAAGCCACCATTTTTGATGCAGAGCCAGAGCGCGGTGCTGATGTCGAAAGGAAAGGTGCCGTTTGTGGTACTGAGGCCACCACTTCTACTTTTGTTGAGCTCCCACATGTAGTGTTGCCACCTTTTGTATCTAAGGACTGTGGTAACAAAAAGACCAAAAATGAATAAAGGAAAGGTTTCTATTTACACTTCGAATCCATATGTGTTGAATGATGATCATGGTATGGATTCTAGTCCTTCACAGGCATAGGAACCTCTTCCTAGCCCTCCATCTGAGGAGGCCCCTTCCATCCCCTTCCCTAAAGCACTCTGCTTGGCGAAGGGGAATAAAAGAGAAAATCCAAAAAAGACCCAGCAGGTAGAGTTCAGCAACTAGATGATTGATAGATTCCACATTCAGCTGACTCTACAGGAAGCACTTGAGCACATTCCCCTCTTCAAAAAGAACTTGAAAGAGAAAACTACAGTCCGCATGAAGAGGAGGAACCATAGAGATCAGATCCATGTGCTCACCCATTCCACGTGCTGCACCATTCAGAACAAATTGCCAGCCAAGAGACCTGATGTAGGAGCTCCCTATGTCAGATGCGAGATTCAGGAGCAGCAGTTTGATCGTATCTATTAGACAATGGATCTTCTATCAACCTCCTTTTGGTAGCCTTACTTGACCGATTCGAGTTTGGTCCTCTTCTTAGGAGCATGACAGTCCTTCAGTTTGCTGATAGGTCGACTAAGAGGCCGAAGGGGTTGTTGAGAGACGTGGTCAGGGCCTGAAATTACCTATGGACTTTGTCGTATTGGACATGGAGATCCCTGAGTCAGTAACTGATGCCCCCATCATACTTGGACGCCCATTCTTGACCACAACCAAGGCGGTGACCGATCATGATAGCAGGAAGGTATGTTTTCATGTAGAGGGTGAGATCATACAAATAGAGATGATCGAGGAGACTAGAGCGAGAGAATATGCATGCTCAGAGCAGTCCAGTGATGCTGCGCAGATGACAGAGGACGAGCTAGACATCCACCAGGAGTGTGATTTTGTGATGACAGATGATGAATCTATTTGGACAGATCCCGTATTACAGACCCTCGCCTTGCCTACAGATTCACCATACTTACAGCTTATGGCAGTTGAGAGCCTGGAGAGCACACCCCTGGACGAGGCTACATTTGAGGCTGACAGTTGTGGGACGAGTGGTGAGGCCGATTTTCATTCTTGTTCATCTAGTTCAGATCCCTCGGATTCAAACATTGATTGGGATGATTTTGATGATTATTTGTCGTGCCTGATTCCTTCTGAGTCGATAGCTAGGACGGAGAGCGAGCCAATACAATTCATAGATGATTTAGCAGGGTTCCCTTCGTCAGAGTCTCATGCAGAGCGAGAGTTCTCACATGCAGACCTGGTTGCCTTCACACAGACATATCAGAAGCCAGATCTGCCACCTCCCAGTTGTTTAGAACTGAAACCCTTGCCGCAGTCGCTGAAGTATAGATTCCTTGCGGGTGAGCCAGATAAGCACCCAATCATTATCTCAGCAGGTTTGACTGGAGAGAAAGAATCCCATCTGATGGAGGTTCTTGAAAGAAACCGCAAGGCGATAGGATGGAGTATAGCTGATCTCCAGGGGATTAGTCCGGCTCTGTGCTCTCACCACATCTATCTTGAGGAGGACGCTAGGCCGTCGCGTGAGTTCCAGCGACGGCTGAACCCGAATCTTCGAGATGTGGTCATGAAAGAAATATCGAAGTGGTGGAGCGCTGATTTTATCTACCCCCATCTCCGACTCCAAGTGGGTTAGTCCATTACATGTGGTACCCAAGAAGACGGGTATCACTACAGTTGTGAGTGAGTCTGGAGAGGTGATCGCTACCCGGGTACCCACTTCTTGGAGGGTCTGTGTGGACTACAAACAATTGAATCAGGCCACCAAGAAGGATCATTTCCCACTTCCATTTATTGATCAGATTATCGAAAGGCTAGCTGGGAAGAGTCACTATTGTTTTCTAGACGGGTACTCCAATTATAATCAAGTGGCCATTGCGCCCGAAGACCAAGAGAAAACGACATTCACCTGTCTGTTTGGGACTTATGCTTTCAGACGGATGCCCTTTGGTCTATGTAACGCCCCCGCGACATTCCAAAGGTGCATGTTGTCCATTTTCTCGGACATGGTGGGTGACTGTTTAGAGGTCTTTATGGATGACTTCTCGATCTATGGCGATGGGTTCGATGCTTATCTTGACTGCCTAGACCGTGTGCTTCAGCGCTGCATTGAGGTCAATCTTGTCTTGTCTTGGGAGAAGAGTCACTTTATGGTGACTCAAGGGACGGTCCTTGGTCGTATCATCTCCAACAGGGGCATGGAGGTCGATCCGGCCAAGGTGGACATCATTAGAAAACTCAATCCACCGTCCAATCTGCGTCAATTGCGGTCTTTTCTGGGGCATGTCAGTTTCTACCGACGGTTCATTCAGGACTTTAGTCGTATTGCCCGACCGCTTACTGACTTGCTGACAAAAGACACCGAGTTCATTGTCAATGATAAGTGTCTTACGTCTTTTGAGACTCTCAAGAGTATGGTTGTCACGGCTCCTGTCCTTCAGCCACCCGATTGGTCTCTCACATTCGAGATCATGACGAATGCTTCTGATTTTTCCGTTGGGGCTGTGCTTGGACAGAGGTGGGATGGTTTGTCGTTTGCCATTCACTATGCCAGCCGAACTTTGGATGCCGATCAGCGGAATTATACTGTGACAGAGAAGGAGATGCTGGATGTAGTCTTTGCTTTGGATAAGTATCGATCGTATATTCTCAGATCTAGAGTGACTATTTTTATAGATCACACCGACATCCGGTACTTAATGACTAAGAAGGATGCCAAATCATGCCTTACCAGATGGATCCTTCTGCTCGAGGAGTTTGATATTGAGATTAAGGATAAGCATGGAGTTAAGAATGAGGTGGCGGATCATCTCTCCCGCTTAGAGAACCTTGAGGAATCAGAGCCCAGTGCACCTATTACAGAGACATTTCCAGATGAGGGGATCTTGGCTATCGCCTCGCTGCCATGGTATGCTGACATTGTGAACTATCTTATTGCCAAGACGGTTCCACAGGGTTGGCCTAGGCAGAAACTTGAGACCTTCCTAGCGAAGGCCAAGTTTTACCATTGGGAGGATCCCGTCCTTTATAATGAAGGAGGGAAAAGCATCTGGAGGAGGTGCATTCCTCAAGAAGAACAACATAGCGTCCTCACATACTGCCACAAGCTTGAGGCAGGAGGACATCATTCTGGGAGACGGACAACACAAAAGATGCTTCAATCCGGCCTTTGGTGGCCTACTCTCTTCAAAGATTTAGATGAGTTCGTGAAGAGATGTATTGGCTGTCAGAAGATGGGTACTTGCGGACAGAGAGACATGATGCCCATGCAGCCCATTCACTTTTGTGATGTTTTTGATGCATGGGGGATTGATTTCATGGGCCCATTTCCTAAGAGTCAGGGGTTTGAGCACATTTTGCTTGTTGTGGATTATGTCAGCCGATGGATTGAGGCCATCCCCGCCTGAGCTGCAGATGCTAAGACTATGTGTCGATTTTTGAGGAAAAATGTCATTTCACGGTTCGGGGTACCTAGAGTTCTGATTTCAGACGGGGGTCTCACTTCATCAATGACAAGGTTAAGGCCCTTGCAGACGAGTTTGTCATTGACCATCGTGTTGCCACGCCATATCACCCTCAGACTAATGGTCTTACCGAAGTTTCGAATAGGGAGATCAAGACTATCCTACAGAAGGTTGTCCGCCCAGACCGAAAAGATTGGTCACAGCTTTTGGACTCGGTCTTGTGGGCCTATCGGACTTCCTTCAAGAATCCATTAGGGACATCTCCCTTTCGTCTCGTCTATGGCAAGCTGTGCCATCTTCTAGTGGAAATCAAGCACAAGTCACTATGGGCAGTCACTGAATTATTTTTGGATTCCGAGAGTATAGGAGAACAGAGGAAAGCAGAGTTGGCAGCCCTGGAGGAGTTGAGAGACAACCTTTTCTAGGAGCCTACAGTATAAGGAGAAAGTGAAGACATGGCACGATTCTCATATCAGCCATAAACAGTTTGAGCCCGATCAACGTGTATGGTTGTTTGATTCTAGGCTGAAATTATTCCCAGGGAAATTACAGAGCAAGTGGAAAGGTCTGTATGTGGTCAGGAAGGTACATGACAATGGTAGCATTGATATATTCGAGCCGTCATCTTCCTCTACCTCCCGTGTTAACGGTCAGTGCCTGAAGCTATATCTCGATCATGCCCGCCGACCGTTGACGTTGCTCCCATTCTTCTGGTATGAGATGTGTTCTTTGACTCATATCATTTGCATCTCATACATGGCGATCACTTCCATCTTCCGATGTATAGATCATCTGTCCATATCATTCTTTCATCGGTTGATATCTTTTCTTTGTTTCTTCTTTTCTTCTTTTCCTTTTCTATCTTCTTTTTGTATCAAAAAAGTGTCGCCCCTTGTTATCAGCCTTCTATACTTAGGAGGTACTTTGTCCTAAGTATAGGGGGGTCTGCACCCTGAGTTTTCGATCCTCTCCATCGTCTCTTCTTCTTGTCTATACTTAGGGATATCTTACCCTAAGTATAGGGGGAGACAATCTGAGTATGATCTGTTCATTCCCACCCTTGACCCTCCCTGCGTTGTGTACAGTCTGCTATACTTAGGATTATTTGATCCTAAGTTTAGGGGGGACGGTCAACTTCTCATTGATTCATTCATTTATCCATTCTTTAGACTTGTCTATACTTAGTACGAGTTATGTCTTCTCTTTTCTCTCCGATCTATGAGGACATAACTCAAGATAAGTATAGGGGGGTCGTATATACTGCGTATATATTTTAGCCATAACTCGTACTTTCGTATTTTTCTTAATAATATGGATAATAATTCTTTAAATTCATTAAAAACCGTAATAAAAAGATGTTACCATTCCTCACATTCTTTTTGTATGTACTGATTAATAAATCAGGTGAAAATGTTTTTTGCAAAATATTTGAAAAATAGTTTGAAAATCTTCGTGAAAATCTTTTGAAAACTATTTTGAAAATGTTTTGTTACATGTTTTCAACCTTTGTAAAAACATTTTGGTTTGTAAAATTTCTTTTCTTTGTGTGAAATAAAAATGTTTGAAATATGACTTGCAAATGGTTTGAAAATTGGCTGCAAAAATATTTTGAAAAATCTATCTATACTGTTTGAAAACTTTTGCAAAATGATTTTCAAATGTGTGTACATGTTTGTAAAGTTGTTTGTAAAAATTATTTTGGACTAGAGTTTTCAAAATTGTTTGAAAAACCCGTGTCAAATAAGTGTGAGGAATACATACATCTCACCAAAATTCACTATATATACCTATAAAATTGATCACTTACCCTTGTAAATTCTTAAAATCTACTTCTTGTATATATAAGAAGCATCCCCGTGTAAATATTTTAACCTAGTTTTTATCCAAAATCTTTGTTTTCAAAAATCCCAAAAACATTTGCAAAATTAAAAATACCTAAAATATTTGAAAAATCTTTTGAAAAATACATAAATATGCATATGCATCATCTTTTCAAAAATCCATTAAAAGTTCAAAATCCTTGAAAAGTGCATCACAAAAATATTTTCTGCATTCTGCATATCATTCGCATAAGCATTCGCATTTTTCGGATTGAGTTTGATAGTTGAATAAGTCTAAATAAAATCCGGAGATTGGAGCTTGATTGGACCTTAAAATCTACCTAATAACAGGAACCTTATAGGAACTGGGTTTGAGGTACTTCAGGTCTAGTTGACTTAATTCTTTGAGGATCACGAGACTTGGTTCAATGGATTCTTGATTGCCTAAGTAGAGTATTTCGGAGCACACGCACGACTCTTGTTGATAATGACCTAACTTGGACACCTGCACCTTTCACATGGCTCAAGTCAGTTGGAGTGGTGAGGGGATTGGATTTGTCGGTTTGAGACGCACACAAGTGGAAACATTTGTCCTCCTCTAGGGAGGGAAGTGCACCCCAACCCGTCCGGTGATGAGGAATTCTAAAGACAGGAGAGTGTGGGTTACGATAAAGCTTCAAAAGAGGGATAGTCTACTGACTCAAGAGGAAAAACTCCCTATGTAAATGCTGTTGTGAATAGTATTTCAAAAAAAAGTGTTCAGGCAAGTACAAAAATAAATGCATGCAAAGTATGTACATATGTTGTAAAGCCAATAAGCAAGCTTGAGTTCCAAAGTCATATCATGTGAGCCTGCAGCTGGATGACTTGACTACACTGGTCTTGCATCCTAGGATAGGTAGCTACACTGGCTACCGTCCATTCTTCTCTTCACCCCCTCCTCTTAAGTTGGTTGCCACTTGAACTTAGAAGGTATACCCTACTCCTCGAGGAAGGAGTCATTGGATTGGGGAATCATTGGGTTGTCATACTGGAGAAGTCAGTCTCTTTGTCATTCTAGTTGAGGAGAGCCACCATCACTTACACTGTACGAGTCAGATTCATAGTAATAAGGGTTTGCGTATGAGTTGAGATATTTCTGACCTGGCTATTGAGGAGACTTGAACAGAGTTTTGAAATTCTCAAGGACTGTTAGATTTCAAATTCAGTTCTCATTAAGGTTCCGCCCGCACTAATATTCCAAAGGTCCGACTTAAGCTCTAAACTTTGATTTTGTGAAGGCAAGTTTGATAATTAAATTTAATCCACATTTCCTCTTTTTCTTTTCTTTATTTTTCTTTTCTGCACTTATTGCATAAGTGTTTGCTAGGGACTAGCAAAGGTAAAGTATAGGGGGATGATGAATCCACATTTCATCATCTTTATTCTATCATTTTGGCCTCAAAAACCCTAGTAAATGTGTGTAAATATCATTAATTCCAGCATCTTAGCATTCATGCATGTGCATGTAAATAGGGTATAAAATACTGTAATTAAAGCCAAAATTATAGAATAAATAAAAGAAAAGAAAAAGAATAAAATATTGTAAACATTTTATGACCCGAAACCTCGAGACCTAGGCATCTCGATGAATAGGTCGACAAGGAATAAAGTAGGGGGAGATAAGGACCAAAATACAATAAAAACACCTTTTATTTTATCCATTCTTTATTCATTTTGGGACTTATTTTTGGTTCCACTTTTTATACCTCAAATAAAGAAACTTTGAACATGAAAGTTATATATAATTAAATAAACAAAAATACAAAATTAATTTCACTCAAAAATAATATACAGATAAAAAGTTATGGTCTGAATAAAATTCCAGAATCCCAACTTCCCAGACCTGTATCTCACAAATGAAAACTCCAAATGCATCAAACTCACCTTCAATTGTATATAGTTTAAAATAAGCTATCTAATGGTGGTAGTTTCGCATTTGGCGGAGCTACGGTTTGTGAGTTTTGGACCCATATTGGATACTTATATAGAGTAAAATATTCATTTTAATATTTATTAATTATTTTTACCATTTTATATTTTTATAATTTTATAAATATTATTTATAATATATATGTACATTAAAATCAGAATAAAAACCTAAAGAAAATACAAAATAAAAATACTTATATATAACTTACATAGGTATAATACCTATATATACCTATATAATACATACTTATATTTTATTAAGTGTATAAAATACATCAGAAAAATAAAATAAAAATATTTTTTTAAGTGTATAAAAATACTTTACAAATTTATAAAATAATAAACAAAAATAAATAAATTAAAATCACAAAATAAAAATAAATTAATAAAATATATAGATATATGTATTTATATAGGTCTAAAAAGACAACTTGTAAAAGTATACCTCATAAAAATAATTAAAAATCACCATAAAATAATTTAGAAAATAACAAGCATTTTTTATTTTATAATCTAAAAATAATAAAATCATTTTCTATTTTTAAATGATTTAAAAAATCTTTTTTAGGGGATTTTTCCTGGTTGGTCCATGTGGACCAACTAGGTGCCAGCCCTAGTTGACCTCGATCAACTGGTCGTCCTCCCCTCTGTACGCCTTTTCATACCTCGTTGCGCCCCCTATTTCTCGATTTTTTCGAGGTCAACACACGCATCTATTCGTGTCAAGCCCTAAAGGACTTTTGTTCCTCGATTATCCACCATGCACGCCCTTAGCTCTCCTAGGGTCAAGAGCCGGCGATTGCGTCGATCTCTCTTGGTCTTTGGAGTGTCAGAGTCACATAGTCAAACCCCATATAGTGCACCCCCGACTTCCATTCGAATTTTGAGTCCCTTTGGTCCACCTCTCTTCGTCCCTTTCGAGCTCTACAGAGTCTTGGAGGTGACAGCTCCACCCTTGTGTCGTCAGCCAAGGCGAAGGAGGTCAGAGGCGTCTCCAATCACCTCTGCCATTCTCGCCGGCATTGAGGTATATCCCTCTGGCTCTGGCCATCAAGGCGGTTCTTTTTCCCCTTTATTTCTTTTGTATTTTCTTCCCCTTAGTCTTAGGATCAAATCCCGCCACGAAGCTTCCATTTCCATCCTTCAAATCACGCTCTACGTACACCTCACCGTAGTGCACCTCCGACCGATCATCTTCGCGCCACCCCTCGCCGCTATTTAGCCTCCGCTGAGTCCAGGCATTTTGCCCTGGACTTTCTCACTTCTTCTTGTAGGTACTTGGACCTTAACGGACGCCTGGGGGCCATTTTGACCTTCGCCGGAGACCCCCGAAGCACCTCCTGCTTCGCCGTCGTCTCCAGCAAACCGCGGCCATCGCCGAGGCTTTTTGGGCCAGCCAGCATCTAGAGGAAGCTCCCAGGAGCTTGCAGCCCTATTTTGAGCACTCCAGATCACCAGAGCACGGAGATCAGGCTCGGGGAAGTTCGCCTCACCGGCTTTCTTCCCCGTTCTTCCTCCACGCCTCTCCACCGTTGGATCGGGTCGTAGCTCCAAGCGCACGTCGACCGTCAGATCATCAACGCTCTCCACCGTTGGATCTCCATCTGACATCTAATCTCAGGCATCGGCTGCGAAGCGTCATCGACCATCCGATCTTCGACACGTGGCAAGTGGAGGATCATCAACCGTCGGATCGCGCGCATAAGGGGTATTTTGCATCTGAGCCCCACGCCACTTTTGTATTTTTTTTAGTCTTTAAACTTTTATTTGCAGTTTAAATATTTTGTTATATTTGCATCCAGACCCTTGAACTTTAGTTAATTACGATCAGGTCCTCGGCCACGTCACCTCACGTGACCAATACACGTGAGGCGCGGGGCATTTTGCACGGACCCCCTCACGGGTTTAGTGATTTAGTTTCATTCCTGGAATTTTGACATTAAGTGTAAAACTTGTGGCTATTTTGCATGTGAGCCCTCGGACTTTTCGCTTATTACATTTCTACCCTTCCCAAGCGCATGCTAGTCACGCGCTCGGTTGGGTTATTTGCAGGCGTACCCTTACGGGTCTGAGAATTCGTATTTGGTCCATTAAGTTGTTTATTCAATACTATATTTTGTGTAAAAATTGCACTTAGGCCCCTGACTTTCTAGAAAATTACATTAATACCCCTGCTAGTGTGATTTTTTTCTTTTTGTTTCTTTTATTTATTGCATGCATTTCTAAACCTAAAAAACTCAAAAAAAAATAGTTTAAGCTCCTGTTTGCTTGCTCATTCACGCCATATTTTTGTATTGCATTTTCATTGCATTTTCATATTTATTAAAAATCAAAAACATGCATTTTTGCTAATGTTTGCATTAGAAAATACCAAAAAAATATCAAAACTCCTTGAAAAATTCCAAAACAATTACCTTAGGTCTATTTTAGTGTCTTTTAACTCCTATCCAAAAATCATTAAAAATTTCAAAACAAAAGCCTTAAAAATTAGAAAACCCCAAAACTCTTCCTAAAAATCTAAAAAATGCAAGACAATTCCTAAAAATATAAACTCTATTTCTGAATTTTCTTCTCTATTTTATTACCTTTGTTTTAAAATTAATTTGAGGAATTTCGGATATTATTTGTTAATTTTAATCCTCATTTTAATTCCAGCCAGTAATTTTGTTTACTGTTTTCTTGTATTTTTACTTTTAAAAATACCAAAAATATTCAGAAAAATTCCCAAAAATCACAAAAACATTAAAAATCATAAAAAGACCAAAAATATTTTATTTTCTGAATTTTGAGCATTTTCCTCATTTTTATAAATACCTTATCACCTCTTTTCTTATATTGTATATATATATATTCTATTATTGAATAAAAAAATATAGAAATATAAAATATAAAAAGAAAATATAAAATCTGAAAATTAAAAATCAAAATACAAAATTAAAAATTAAAAATTAAATAAAAAAATTAAAACTTAAAAACCCACAAAAAATTTGCACACTTGTAGACAATTACTCACATCACATTTCTAGCACTTGCTTGATCTATCCTGTTTGATCTCTGAGTTCGACACTCTACATACTTGCACTATACACATTTTTGTAGAGTTAAAATAAATTTGACTCCACATTTAATTTTCATTGCTTGATTTATTATATTGTGTGTTCATTGTTGACTTTAGTTTGGATTTCTGAGTGGTCGATGCATCGACTGAGTTCCCGCCTTGTGTGGAACTTAAGACCACCGATTTTTGGCTAAATCATACGTCGATATTGTGAACTATCTTGTTGCCAAGGAAGTTCCACAAGATTGGCTCAGGCAGCGACTTGAGTCCTTCCTCGCGAAGGCCAAGTTCTATCATTGGGAGGATCCCGTCCTTTATCATGAAGGAGGGGATAGCGTCTGGTGTAGGTGCATTCCTCAGGAGGAGCACCACAGCGTCCTCACTTACTGCCACAAGCTTGAGGTAGGAGGACATCACTCTGGGAGGAGAACAACACAGAAAGTACTCCAATCCGGCCTATGGTGGCCTACTCTCTTCAAGGACTCTGATGAGTTCATGAAGAGATGTACTGATTGTCAGAGGATGGGCACTTGTGGACAGCGTGATATGATGCCGATGCAGCCCATTCACTTCTGTGAGGTTTTTGACGCATGGGGCATCGATTTCATGGGTCCATTCCCTAAGAGTCAGGGATACGAGTACATTCTGTTGGTTGTTGATTATGTTAGTCGTTGGGTTGCCATCCCCACCCAAATCACAGATGCTAGGACTGTTTACCAATTTTTGAGGAATAATATCATTTCACGGTTTGGGGTACTTCGAGTGTTGATATCTGACGGGAGGTCTCATTTCGTCAACGACAAGGTAAAGGCCCTTGCTAGTGAGTTCAGCATAGACCATCGAGTAGCCACACCGTATCATCCTCAGACCAATGGTCTTGCTGAAGTGTCGAACAGGGAGATCAAGACTATTCTGCAGAAGGTCGTCCGCCCTGACCGAAAGGATTGGTCATAGCTTTTGGACTCGGTCTAATGGGCATATCGGACGTCCTTCAAGACACCTTTGGGTACATCTCCCTTTTGCCTCATTTATGGCAAGCCCTGCCATTTACATGTTGAGCTGAGACATAGGTCACTTTGGGTAGTCACAGATATTCTTATGGATCCAGTGAGTGTAGGAGATCAGAGGAGGGTAGAGTTAGTAGCCCTGGAGGAGCTTCGTGATGCAGCCTTTTCGAGCAGCCTTCAGTACAAGGAGAGAGTGAAGGAGTGGCATGATTCTCATATCCCTTTGTATACAGTCTGTTATACTTAGGATTACTTGATCCTAAGTATAGGGGGAAACCCCAAGATCTTCTCTTTCATCTCTATTCTTTCATTCATCTTTGTATATAGCCTTCCTTTTCACTTCTCTATACTAAGCACGAGTTATGTCTTCTTCATCGCTCTTGATTCACTCTGAGGACATCGTTCGAGCGAAGTATGGGGGTGTCATATATATTTCATATATACTTTAGCCATAACTCGTACTTTGTGTGAGTGTGTTAATAAATAAAAATGGCTAAAACCCTTAAAATCCATAAAAATTAAAAAAAGTTCTTGTAAATAAAAATTCTTTATTGCACATACATAGGTATTTGTACAAAATTATTTTTCTAAAAATGTTTGTAAAAATCTTTTATGTAAATAGTTTGTAAATATTTTGATATCAAAATTATGTATATTGTACAAAATTTTTGTAAAATATTTTGAAAAATAAAAAGTTTGCAAAAATCTTGTGTAAATTTGTGTAAATATTTTGCAAAACTTGCATTCATGCATATATCCATGTTTTCAAAACATTTTCCGAAAATTTTGCACATTTGTAAAATTTTGTAAAAATTGCATCTTTGTAAATATTTGTACAGTTTTTCTGAATCATAGTTGACCTTTAAACTAGTCTGGAATTAAATTGAAAAATGGAGCTTGGTTAAGATCTTAATCCACCTAATTCTTAGAGGAACCTTATAGGGCTTAGGGTTGAGACTTTCCAGGTCCATGGTGACTTAATTCTTTGAGTCCACTAGGCTATGATCATATGTCATCTTGATGAGCCTAAGTAGAGCACTTAACAACGCACACATGACTCTTACAGACATTGGCTTTACTTGGACCAGCACTTTACACCGAGCTCTCTACGGATGAGGTGGTGAGGAGGCACTCTTCTTTGACTTGGGTAGCATATGAGGGTAGTACTTCTAGGCGGAACCTCTCTTCTTCTTATAGTGAAGGAAGTGCGTCTCAACTTGGTCTGGTAGCCGTGAGGTCTAACGACAGGAGTTGTGGGTTGCAATAAAGCTTCAAAAGAGGGATAGTCTACTGGCTCAAGAGGAAAAACTCCTTATGTACATATGCTGCACTTTGTAGTTATGTTGTAAATATGCACATCAAAAAAATATGCAAAAAGAAAAGAATAACTCCAAAAAAGTGGTGGATCTAAGAGAAAATGATAATCCCACCGGAGTGTATATAGTGCAATAAAGCAAAGCTTATGTTATCCATGTTCCATCCCATGAAGCTTGCAGCAGGGAGACTTACCTACACTGGTTGAACTCCCAAGGATACATGGCTACACTAGCCATGGTCCATTCTCTTCTTCCTCCTATTCTTGAGCCGGTTGTACTTGAACTTAGAAGGGAATACCCCACTCCTCGAGGAAAGAGCTTCCAGACTAAGGTATTAGAGTTACCTTGTTGGGGAGGGTTGTCACTTTGCTACTTCCGAGGTGGGAAGCTATATCACTTACATCGTACGAGGAAAGATTCATGGTCTTCAGAGTTTGTGTATGTAGACTTGTTCTGATCTGGATTGTTGAGGAGTCTTGACTATAGATTAGTGGAACTTAGAGGCTGTTAAGTTTCGAACTTAAGTCCAAATAAGGTTCTGATACATCAATAATCCAAAGATCTGACTGAGCTCCATACTTCAATTTAATGAAGACAAGTTTAATAATCAGCATTGATTCATTCTTTTTCCCTTCTTTTTCTTTTCTTTTCTTTTTCACTTCTTTTTCAAGTAAGTGCTTGCTAAGGGACTGGCAAAAGTAAAGTATAGGGGGTGATGAATCCTCATTCATCACTCTTTATTCTTTTATTTTAGCTAAAAATCTTTGCAAAACGCCATGTAGATAGCTATAAATAGAATAAATTATCAAGTTGCATGCTTTGTGTAAATACCAATAATTAGCATGATTTTGTGTAAAAATAAAAGAATAAAGAAATAAAGAAAAAAGAGGGAAATATTTAGAATAAATATTGAGTGACCTGAACCCAAGAGAGGACCCAATATGGGTCTGATCGCCAAATAAAATAAGTAGAGAGAGATAGGGCAACTCAACCTTATACAAACCCCCCTCTTATGTATATATTTTATATTCATAAAAATAAAAATGTGTTTCTCATATTTTGTATATATTTCTAAAAATAAAATAAAAATGAGAAAAATAAAATAAAAACAAAAAGAAATAAATTCTCTCTCTTCATTGTACATATACCATGTATATAAGAATAAAAGACCTATTTATTTTACTCTTGTAAATAATTAATACAAATCAAATAAAAATTATTTTATATCCCAAATTTTATGTTGTAAATAAATAAAATATAAAATTAGTATAATTGTACAAAAATAAACTAATAAAAATAAAATTTGAAAATACATAGGTATTTATACCTGTATATAATATTATATTATGTATATACATTAATTTTTTTCAAAAAAATAAATAAATATTACTAAAAATAATTTGAAATATAATAAACATTTTTCATTTTGGAAGTATTTTGAAATAAAATCATTTACTATTTTTTATTTAATTTATAAATAATTTCAAAATCTTGAATTCTCATTGGTCCACGGGGGAACGTTGACCCCCGATCAACTGCCTCGCCAGAACCACTTCTCACGGAGACATGCTTTGACCCGATTTTTTGCATCATGAACCGACCTCCATATCCTCAAACCCTGGGCTCCGATTGTCAAGCAAATATCCGAGATTCACGCCCGATCGTTTCCTTAGGGGCCCGTTCCTCAGAGTACACGCCCGATCTCCATCTTTCTCGGACCCCTACAGTATAAATCCTCGCCTGGAGACGTAATTTCCCTCACCTTCGGCCATCGTCTTCGACCTCAGTGACCTCCACCTTCCTCCTCGAGTGACAGCGAGCGCGGGAGCGTGTTGTAGCGAGCGTTTGGAGGCCTTAGCCCTAGGTTCGGCGACCAACATCGCCGAGCCCCGCCACCGACGAAGCTCGAGCCTCTGGAGGCATCGCTCCATCGAGGCAAAGACCCTGGGATGTAGCTGAAATCCATCCCAGACGACTTCGATCATCAGGTAGACTCAATACCCAGTAGCTTCGTTTAATCTCCAATCATTAGGTTTCCGACATCCGACCTCCGCCGCCCATTTCTCGACGCTTCGATCACCGATTTGCCCATCCGACCGCACCTACATCTTCACAAGACCCCTCTGCATCTTCTTTGCCCAGTCGTTCCCCCTGGTTTGCCACGAAACAGGGAACTCGAGTCTCCTCCGTCGTCGCTCGCCGAAGACCCACGCTCCGCTTTACCCATTCACCCCCTTCGCCCTTATCCGGGTTGAGGCAGTTTGCCCTCGACCCAGCATTCTTCCTGTGCAGGTTAGAAGGCCAAGGAGACTCATCTGGAGGCCCGACCATCAGAGCACAATGATGAATCTCAGATTCATCACTCTAAATCTCATTAACTAAGCTTAGATCCCTCAAAATCAACAACATTTCTGCATTTATTCGGCATAATTAGCATTCATGCATGTTTTCATAAGAATTGCATTTTATCCTTAATTTCTGCACAAAATAAGAAGCCAAAAATCCAAGCCACAGTTGACCTGTAAATAGCCTAATTTTTCGGATTTTTAACTCCTTTATGCTAACACCGCATAACCCAAAACCACGTCCACTGTGTACATATCACTAACAATAATAAATCAAAAATATAAAAAAATCACTAACCCTGTTAAGTGGACAAAAAACCCTAATTTCAGGATTTCCATACTTAAAGCCCCATATCTTCCCCATCTAGTGCCCGATTTGATCCTACTCACTTTTGAACTAATTCACATTCAATTACCTTCAAAACAAGACCAAGTTCAAGTGAATCGGAGTTCGTATGTGAAAGTTGGGTTTTGGGTCTCATTTGTACATTGTGTATTTTAGCGGTTTTTGACCCGTATTTTATGTACATATTTTCTTAATTAATAAAAATCCAAAAAAATAGATTTAGATGTCTTTTATGTATCTTTAATCTCGTTTCCGGTCTTTTATCTTGTTTAAAAATGACAAAAAAAATAGAAAACCCAAAAATTAAGGTATTCTATGTACATGGGATACCCCAAAAATTCACTTTTTACATTTGACCGATTTTGGCCTTGATGTCTTCATGAAAATTGTAGATCTCATCGAGACGAGCATTTTTTGTGAAGGATCTTTTACGATCCAAAGTCATTTACTTTTTCTTTTTGATTTTACAAAATATTTTTTATGGTTTTTTCTGGTGCTGACACGTGGCCGCACCTGGTGCCGCCACGTGTCAGCTATTTTTCGCATATTTATTATTCATTTTTTATAAAAAAATTGAAGTGGACGCACGTGCGTCGCACGTGCCTCCCAGGCATGTGCTCCGCACGTGCGCCCCCCTCCTTGTGCCCTCTCTCACCCCCCATGCCACATGGCGCCTCTGCGGCCGTCCGATCTCGGCCGATGGGACGACCCTCCCTCATCTCCTACCTCCCATTCTCCCCTCCGCAACCGCCACACCTGCTCCCTGATTCCTCCGCCTTCCCCCTCGCTCCCGCACCGACCGCCAAAACCGCCCCTCCTTTGACCTCGCGCCGACCAATCCAACCACCTCCGAGATCTCCTCCTCCGCGTCTTCTGCAACCATCACTAGCTCCTTCGCTCGCCCCTCCCCTATTTAAGAGACATCGACGCCCTCGACGCCGACTATCCGCCGATCGAGCTTCAGCAAGAGAAGGGCGGTGACAGCACCCTCTTCCATCTCCGGCGAGATCCAGCTGCTCCTGCTACGGTCGTCGCAGCTCGCAGCCTTATGCTGCTTTGCTCTGCTCTGTTCTTCAACATCGAGCCAACGAAACGACTATCCTCCGACTCCGCTCCTCGCCTTTCAAGTCTGCTCCAACGGCAATATCAACTTCGCGCCACCACCGACTTCACGCTTCGTCACCAACGCCACCTCCGCTTCGCCGCCACCGCCATTCATCTTCCACGATGACTCCGCTGCTCCATCGCCAAAGACATCGTCAGCCACCTCCTACGACCGTCTCTGCCACGCCTTGGACCAGCCTCTCCTCAGCACAGACTGGGCACGAAGCTCGAGGTTCTCCTCCACCTTGCTCCCCCTCCCTCGCGCGTCGGGGCTCCGACCCGAGATCCCCCACGCACGTGCGAGGCACGTGCACCCAGGGGGTACGTCAAGCTTGCGTCATCACCCAGGTCACGTGTATAGCATGTGACCGTGGGAGAATTGCATAGAGCCCCCCGAAGACCTCCATATCACGCATTCACCCCCGCCGCCCAAGGGTCACGTGCCCCGCACGTATCCCCTTGGGAATTTTGCATCTGCTCCCCCAGTTCTGTCGGTAATTGCATCTAAGTCCACTGCATTTATTTTTTATTTTATTTATTGTATTATTTATTACATTTATATCCCTGTGTTCCTCAGTAGTTTTAGACCTCTTCTCTAATTATTTTATTAATCCAAAAATTGCATGATGTTCATCATTTAACTCTCTACAGTTTGACATATGGTGGAAATTTTTATGATCATCGGTTAATTAATAATTAATTGTTTGGTGGAAATTATCATAGTTTGCCCAATTTGCACTCTAAAATTCATATTTGATTAACTGTTGCTCTAAAAATCCCCAAAAAAATCACATAGTGTTGAGTTAATTGTGCTTGACATTATGCCCAAAAGGATTTGCATTTGCACGCATAGTTTGTCCTGTAAAAATCATTTTGCAATTTTAGTATTTAATTTTTAATAGGTATTAAACCCCACATTTTCGAAGTTTAGGATTTTTCTGAGATTCATGACCTAGTGATAGATCTTAGAAAATCTTATATCTTGAAAATAAGTAGGTTTAATATTTATTATAATTAAATACTGAAATTCATTCTATTTACATTTAAAAATTCATAAAAAAAATTCACATTGCATCCAAAAATTCCAAAAAAATTATATTGCATTTATTTCATCATATTTTGCATTGTGGCCAAGTTCCATATTTTTCGGACATCGTTTGATCGAAGTTTACATTTTACTCCCTAAAATCGACCGAAATTGCATTTTGCATCCCTTTATTGCATTGAAAATTCAAAAAAAAGACCGCCTTGAAAACCAAACACGCAATTGGATAGACATAATTCTAGGTTGTTCCTTTGCCTCCTTGTGATCGACCTTAGGACTTGCCCAAGTAAAATAAACATAAAAACCACTTGATTGGAATTGAATAAATATTTGTGGTTATTTCTTGACCAATTCTGATCGCCACCCACAACGAACGACACATTGATTTGCACTCACAACAGAAAAACAACTTCTTAACGCGTGTGATATCGGACTCGTGAGATGGCGCCGTTGCCGGGGAGGCAAACGACTTAGTTTTGTGTTTTGACATTTCTTGCTCGGTTTTTCACATTCGGGTAGTCTAACCCCCGATTTCTTCATTGTAAATCCCATAATTTTTTCCGCATTTATTCTCTTATTTTATCATTTTTTGAGTCACTCTCTTACATTATTTCTCTTATTTTTCTTGCGAGGTACCCGACGTACGTGGAGCGTTTTTTTTAAGAAACCGATGCATCTTCACTGACTTCCGCAAAGCCGCAATTAATTTAAGATCGAGTTGAGTAGTGAGAGAGCGTAGAGTCTAGGTTTTTAATTTCTGCAAATTTCAATTTCTGTTCATTTATAACAATGTCTGTTTGGACTCTCGCGTGTGTAAAAAGACCTTGAACTCTTTTGTGGTGTGTCGTGTCCTGTTTCACTCTCCGGTGAGGGTGGGGCCCGACTTGAGTGGCGATTAGGATAGACCTGCACATACGTCTCTCAGAGCATTTATATTTTTTATTGTGCTCGTAGGATCTTAAGCCACACTTCACATTAATCGAGATGCACATAGATCGTTCAACTTAGCCAAATTTAACTCAATTCTTTCCCGCTAATAGAACTTTCTGCTTAGGTGCGGTTTTTCATCGGCTTGCATTCCATATAGAATAATTTTCAATTCTTGTATTGCATCTCACATGAAGATTACGAGGATTCACTGTAAGTCTTCTAACTGAGCATTCATCATAGTTTTTCGCGTGCATCGGCTTTTACCGAATTTTTCCTTCTTATTTTATCACATAATTCTAAAGGAAATTGAGACCGGACAGTAGACGTGTATTTGTGCTCATCTAAATTCTTTAGTGATCACCTAATAAAAACTGGGACTGCTAAATATAGCCGATTTCAAAATAACCCATAAAATCAAGAATTTATGCGGGAGAGCAACCCCGACCTTAGATGTTTCTATTTTTCTGAGCGAGCGAGAGACAACACTTAAGGCTAGAGCCCAAATCCGAAATTTCAGCACCTTACAGCTCGCTAAATTTTTACCAAGATTGAATTATCACCAACTAAAATAGAAAAGATAATAGCCAAACTCTTACGACTTCATTGTGTGCGTTGGTGAACCCGGGGTTTGAATTGTGTTTGCATTGGTGTGCGTGAACCGATATCAAATATCAACAGCCGCACATTTGATAAAACTCCTCTTGACTATCCAGTGCAATCATCTCTCTCCTTTCTTGATTTAAAATTCACCATGGAATTCTTGTCCAATAACTCTTGCAGACCCAACCCCTCATTCCTTTCAGCTCTTTCAAAAATGGCCGAACGTTTATCCGAGAATCCATCAGAGCTATATTATGAAAATGAATTTGTATCGATTAGACCCAAAACACCTCCTCCTCAACCACCAATAAATCCATCTCCCTCTGCTAATCCGATCTGTTTCATGTATGACAACCCTTTGTATACGGAGCAGACAAACCAAAAAATGATTGAGGTCTCTACTTCTTCATTTATCAGTCCTCTTTACGCCGATCATACAATTCATCCTTCATATTCGGTAAATGTCAATCCATCATTCATGAGAGATGATAACCACATGACCGAATTGAACACTTCTTCACCTCTTTCATCAACTCTGCCGTGGAACACTAATGAACAATCATCAGCTTGGATTGACCATGACAACCCCCTCTTCAGACATGACGATCATACAGAGGACTGGACTGACTACATAGAAACACAGGAACCTTGTATGCTGACTCCACCATACCAAGATCCGGCCACGCAAGATCAAAGGAATAAACTCTACTCGGACCAACTCCACATGTCTGGATCATATGAGCAGTCGCCTTCCATGATTATTAAGGAGATATTTTCTGAAAATAATGATCATATATTAGATATTCCAAGAAACTCCTCTCCTAGCACATACAGGAAAATGGAAGATGAAATCATTGAATGAAAAAAACAAACATCAACTGCTCCCATTAGTCATCATGAACAAATTTTTTAGGATGATATTTCAAGGATGAATAAAAGATTTGAATCAATGGAGGATAGATTGCGAAAATTCACCGACCGATTAATCGCATTCTATGGTGGCTCGGACATTAAAATAAATGAGGAAATGATTGGATCTGAGATTGAAAATTTTGAGGATATTCAGGGACCTAGGGACGATTCTGACAATTTCACTTCTACATATTACTCCCCTAGAAATGACTATGCCGCGGACTATCGCTCTGAATATCAAGGCCCCTTTTCATCTGAAGAACACACCACACCCCCACACCACCCAGAAAATACCAAAAAATGGAAATATTTGAAAATCACAAAAAAATGAAAATCTCAAAAAATACATAAAAATTGAAACTGAAGAAGATTTGAAGAATTTGGATCCTGCTTTACGGGAAGCACTAGGAAAGAAATTGATTTTTGAACTTCCCTTTCTACAGGCCAATGAACACTTCCCCGACCTTAAAAGATTTATAATGGACAAATTAACTAAGAAAAAGTCGGGCAGGATTAGAACAAAGACCGAAAGATATATCTTGTCAATGGCCTCTTCCTTGGTATTGAGGAGAAAAACCAAGAGCCGCATAGTGAAGCGGTTACCCAGATTTGACTGTGAAATCAAAGACACAAATTTCACCCATGCTCGGATTGATGACGATTCACCGATCAATATCCTCCCGCCCTCTGTACTCCATGAACTCAAACTTGAACCGATTCGGAAGATACGAGATATTGTTCAATTGGCGGACCGATCTATAAAGCGGCCGAGAGGAATCATTTCTGTCATCATGAAATTCCAAGGTGCTCCGCTCAAAGTAGAATTCACGATCATAGATATTGAGCATCAAGGAGAATTCACCCAGTCTCCAATCATTCTCGGAAAGCCATTCTTGGCATTGGCCAAGGCAATTATGTATTGTGAGACTCGGGAAATCAATTTCACAGCATTGGAAGCACTTAGATCTGACCATGTCTTTGATGAACCACGATTTTCTGAGACAACCCACGAAGTCCCCGACTGCCGCAACCATGAAATGGTAGAAGAGCCCTACCCCGATGCTACACCTGATATAGCGGTTGTTGATGAGACTATTGGTTTAGAGACTCTCTCCAGTATTTCAATTCTCGTGGATCTCAAAATAGACAAATCCTTCTACTACGATCCTGAGACATATGCATGGTCGCACCCTGGAGCAACATTCTCTGAATACTTGGACCAAATCATCCCAAATCGAGAGTGCACCAACATTCAGAAGACCAAGAATAAACGCAAACCGACCAAGGAGAAGAACTCTAATGGCTATTCATCTGGATACTCAAATAAACCGACACCTTCACGAAACAAGAAAAAGAGAGTAACCTTTGACCTTTCGGAAGAGGAATCAGCTGATGATCCCTCATCAGGTCCGGAAAAGGTAGTCTACATGAGTGAAGTATGTTCGACAGCTCTAAAGCCATATCTTCGCAAGGATCCAAAATTCAATCCCCGTTGGACAACTCTCGTTCCTAACTACTATTCATCCAAAGCTGATGCTCCTGACCTCTTCAAGTACACTGAAATTATTTTGCATGAGCTGACTGAAACTGGTGCTTCTGAGTATTCATCCGAGGACAAATCGATTGACCCCAAGAAGGAACGAATTCCGAGGAAACAGTTGAAGAAACAAAAAGACCAGAATACTTGGAGTATGTCCACTTTCAAATACTACTCTTCTGAGGATAACTCTGATGATGGATATCTTTCATCTGACTAAAACACTTCATTTATTATCCATCATGATTTTTCTGAGGATGACACTGATCATAGCTGGGAATTATATGCTTCATCTCCATCTTATCTTTACGATCTCCCACTGCATGCTCTTAAGAAGATCAGCCGAAAATCGCCTTAATCATTGGCTACCCTCCCTCCCTCCCGACCACATCGGTCTCCTTGTACAACTTCTTCCTCTACTTAGGCCAAAGCCTAAGTATAGGGAGGACCGATGCCATCTGTATATAGCATCCTTCTCATCACTCCGCTTCCACCCTTCTTCCATACTTAGGCTGAGCAGAGCCTAAGTATAGGGGGAACCGACATCCACCTGTTTATACTCTCCTCATTCACATATCTCTACCGCTTCATTTTTTCTTTTTTTCACTCTCTTACGCTTAGCCCGAGATATGTCTTCTTTACGCTTCTTGTGCTCTGAGGACACAACACTCGCTAAGTATAGGGGGTCTGTATATATACTTCGTACATATTTTACCCATATCTCGTACTTTCACGTAAGTCTATATGTATTTACGGGGTGGGTACTAACTTTAAAAAAAACAAAACAAAAAAAAGAGAAAAAAAAGTTTGCTACTAACACTGACTTTGCCCAAAATTTTTGAAAAAAATTGGCTTCTTATTTCATTTTTGCATAAAAAAAACCCTTGCATAAAAAATGTGTCTGCATTTCACACACCTGCACTTCATCCAGCATCACATGCATTTGCATATGTGAAAAGTCATTGGGTTCTGAACCGAGTTATGAGCAGAAACCGAGAGTGATCTGGACTTGACCTTAATCCACCTAATTTTCAGAGGAACTTCACCGAGAAATAGGATTTTAAGAGCTTCAGGTCTTTGACTTAATTCTTTAAGTTCCACATGACAATGTGCAGCGTTTGACTCTTAGTGTCTAACCTGTTCTCTTCATTCTTGGTACAACTCTGGAATAGGGAATTAATTTGTACTCTCGCACTATGCACTTAGCTCAACTCAAATGGGATGTTGGAAGACTGTGTGAGTCTCTTTTTTGGTAGCGTGGAAATCTAAAGACCGGAGTACGGGTTGAAATAAAGCTTTGGAAAAGGGATGGACGGATGGGCACAATTTTTTCTAGGACCCCCAAAAAAGTACCGAACAAAAAGATACTATATCCGTAGGGGCACAACAAGATCCAAGCAGAACCACCAAAAATACCAAATACAAAGAAGCAACTACCAAATAAAATCCGACCAAAAAAAGGTCCAAGCTTCAAGAAACCTACAGATCTTGGTGGAGACTCAGCTACATTGGCCATCTTCACAAGGAGAGGTGACTACACTGGCCACACTCCAGTTCTTTTCCCCTTCTTTTATCTTCTCCCTCATTCGATTGTGAACACAGCGCGACAGACCTTAGAAGGAAATACCTGACTCCCCGAGGACGAGTTACTAGAGAGGAGAGGAGCATGGTAGTCTGGCATTCTGGATGGGAAGAGCTAAAACCCTTCACACACATGAGTCAGTTGTTCAATGTTCATAGGGTATATTTTGGGAAGAGGATTGATCTAAGATGACTTCTGAGCCGAAACTGTGACAATGATGTGTAGAACTTGAGGGCTGTTGATTTTAAAATTCTAAGTCACACAGAAGTTCCACCACACTATTAATCAAAAGGTCGAGTTTAGTTTTATTTTCACCTTCATCTCATGATCTTGGTATGGAACCCAATTTCATTTCACTTCATGGCATTTCTTTTTGATGCTCAGGGACGAGCATGGTTTAAGTATAGGGGGATGATGAATCTTAGATTCATCACTCTAAATCTCATTAATTAAGCTCAGATCCCTCAAAATCAACAACATTTCTGCATTTATTCGGCATAATTAGCAATCATGCAAGTTTTCATAAGAACTGCATTTCATCCATAATTTCTGCACAAAATAAGAAGCTAAAAATCCAAGCCACAGTTGACCTGTAAATAGCCTAATTTCCTGGATTTTTAACTCCTTTATGGTAACACCGCATAACCCAAAACCACCTCCATTGTGTACATATCACTAACGAATAAATGAAAAATACAAAAAATAACTAACCCTGTTAAGTGGACCAAAAATCCAAACCCTAATTTCAGGATTTTCGGACTTAAAGCCCCATATCTTCCCCATCTAGTGCCCGATTTGATCCTACTCACTTTTAAACTAATGCACATTCAATTACCTTCAAAACAAGACCAAGTTCAAGTAAATCGGAGTTCGTATGTGAAAGTTGGGTTTTGGGCCTCTTTTGTACATTGTGTATTTTAGCGGTTTTTGACTCGTATTTTATGTACATATTTTCTTAATTAATAAAAATCCAAAAAATTAGATTTAGATGTCTTTTATTTATCTTTGATCTCTCCTTATTTTTTCGGTCTTTTATCTTGTTTAAAAATGATAAAAAAAATTAGAAAACCCAAAAATCAAGGTATCCTATGTACATGGGATACCCCAAAAATTCACTTTTTACATTTGATCGATTTTGGCTTTAATGTCTTCATGAAAGTTGTAGATCTCGTCGAGACGAGCATTTTTCATGAAGGAACTGTTTTGATCCGAGGTCATTTACTATTTCTTTTTGATTTTACAAAACTTTTTTTACGATTTTTTATAGTGCTGACACGTGGCCGCACCTGGTGCCGCCACGTGTCAGATATTTTTCGCATATTTATTATTCATTTTTTATATAAAAAATTTAAAGTGGACACACGTGCGTCGCACATGCCTCCCAGGCACGTGCTCCGTACGTGCGCCCCCCTCCTTGTTCCCTCTCTCGCCCCATGCCGCGTGGCACCTCCACGACCGTCCGATCTCGGCCGATCGGACGGCCCGCCCTCATCTCCTACCTTCCGTGCTCCCCTCCGCAACCGCCGCACTTGCTCCCTGATTCCTCTGCCTTCCCCCTCACTCCCGCACCGGCCGCCAAAACTTCCCCTCCTTTGACCTCGCGCCGACCTATCCAACCACCTCCGAGATCTTCTCCTCTACGTCTTCCGCAACCATCGCCAGTTCCTTCGCTCGCCCCTCCCCTATTTAAGAGACATCGACGCCCTCGACGCCGACTATCTGCCGATTGAGCTTCGACAAGAGAATGGTGGTGACAGCGCCCTCTTCCATCTCCGGCGAGATCCGGTCGCTCCTGCTACGGACGTCGTAGCTCGTAGTCTTGTGTTGCTCTGCTCCGCTCTGTTCTTCAACATTGAGCCAACACAACAACTATCCTCCGACTCCACTCCTCGCCTTTCAAGTCTGCTCCAACGCCAATATCAACTTCGCGCCACCACCGACTTCACGCTTCGTCACCAACGCCACCTCCGCTTCGCCGCCATCGCCGTTCATCTTCCACGACGACTTCACTGCTCCATCGCCAAAGACATCGTCAGCCACCACCTACGACAGTCTCCGCCATGCCTTGGACCAGCCTCTCCTTAGCACAGACTAGGCACGAAGCCCGAGGTTCTCCTCCACCTTGCTCCCCCTCCCTCGCACGCCGGGGCTCTGAATCAAGACCCCCCACGCATGTGCGAGGCACGTGCGCCCGGGGGGTACATCAGGCTTGCATCATCACCCAGGTCACGCGTATAGCACGTGACCGTGGGAGAATTGCACAGAGCCCCCCGAAGACCTGCATATCACGCATTCACCCCCGCCGCCCAAGGGTCACGTGCCCCGCATGTGTCCCCTTGGGAATTTTGCATCTAATCCCCCAGTTCTGTCGGTAATTGCATTTAAGTCCACTGTATTTATTTTTCATTTTATTTATTGTATTATTTATTGCATTTATACCCTTGTGTTCCTCAGTAGTTTTAGACCTCTTCTTTAATTATTTTATTAATCCAAAAATTGCATGATGTTTATCATTGAACTCTCTACAGTTTGACATATGGTGGAAAATTTTGTGATCATCGGTTAATTAGTAATTAATTGTTTGGTGGAAATTAGCATAGTTTGCCCAATTTGTGCTCTAAAATTCATATTTGATTAACTGTTGCTCTAAAAATCCCCGAAAAATTAAATAATGTAGAGTTAATTGTGCTTGACATTGTGCCCAAAAGGATTTGCATTTGCATGCATAGTTTGCCCTATAAAAATCATTTTGCATATCTTAGTATTTAATTTTTAATAGGTATTAAACCCCACATTTTTGAGGTTTAGGATTTTTCTGAGATTTATCAGCTAGTGATAGATCTTAGATAATTTTATATCTTGAAAATAAATAGGTTTAATATTTATTATAATTAAATACTGAAATTCATTCTGTTTGCATTTACAAATTCATAAAAAATTCATATTGCATCCAAAAATTCAAAAAAAAATATATTGCATTTATTTCATCATATTTTGCATTATGGCCAAATTTCATATTTTTCGGACATCGTTTGATCGAAGTTTACATTTTAGTCCCTAAAATCGGTCAAAATTGCATTTTGCATCCCTTTATTGCATTGAAAATTCCAAAAAAAGACCGTCTCGAAAACTGAACACGAAATTGGATAGACATAATTCTAGGTTGTTCCTTTGCCTCCTTGTGATCAACCTTGGGACTTGCCCAAGTAAAATAAACATAAAAACCACTTGATTGAAATTGAATAAATATTTTAGTTATTTCTTGACCGATTCCGATCGCCGCCTACAACGAACGACACATTGATTTGCACTCACAACTGATAAAAATAACTTCTTAATGCGTGCGATATCGGACTCGTCACACAACAACTCCAGCTCGTCCTCATCGTCGGAGCACTCCAGTTGCTCCCGGCATCATCAGAGCATTCCAACCGCTGCAGACGACCATCAGCTTCGATTTGCCCATCTCAGCAACATCTGAGGACGTCCCTACTGCGCGCAACGGCCGGGCGAAGTTTACTGGCGAAGTGTTCTTCCAGGACCCTCCATAACCGTTCGATCAAGAGCTCCTCCTCCAGGTCCATCTGAGCCATCCATTTATGGAGAGCTAGAAGTCGTTCGATCCATCTACGGATCAGATCCGAGGCATCGATCAACGAAGGGGTACCAGCCATTCTCCACCGTCAGATCTAAAGTGGACCCCCTCTCAGTCGTTAGATCATAATAATAGGGTAAATATTACTTAGGCCCTCCTTAGTTTTGCATTTCTGTTAGAGTCCTGTAAATATTTTTAGTAGTTGTTATTAATTTGGAATAATTACATTTTAGACCTTAGACTTTTAAGTATTTGCATTTTAGTCCCTCTAATTGTGGTGCACATGCTTCGACACGTGACATTTGCATGTAAGGGCTTGGGGTTACTGAATGTTATAGATTGACCTTTTAGTTTACATATTTGCATATATGCCCCTGTGCGTGGTTGATTAGAGCATGTGCCAAATATATTGCACAATTTGCACTGAGCCCCTTACAATTCTCGCACATGTTTCTTTTAAGCCCTTAGAACGTGTTTTCTTTACATTAAGGTCCATGTGTGCTGTGTCTCTTGTATTGGTTGAATAAATTAGCAAATCAACTCCAAAAATTGTGAAATTTGGATACGTGGCCCCTGCCACTGGGTAAAAATTTCACTATTTTTTTGGGACATTTTTGTGGTTGTTTTCTATTTTAAAAATTCAAAAACCTTCATTTTTGCTACTGTTTGAATTATAAAATCAACTAAAAATATTAAAAAGCCTTCAAAAATTATAAAAAAAAATCAGTACTTGTTAGTTTTGTTGTCTTGTTTCTTCAGTTCAATTTTTGCTGCATTTGGATTTATAAATCCCCTAAAAAGTGGAAAAAACTAAAAACCTTATAAAAATCATTAAAAATTCAACAAAATTCAAAAAAAATACAATTTCTTTTCCTCTTAGTTTTTATTTGTAGTTTGTCATAAAATTGTCTCCAGATTTTTAGAGGTTATTTTCATATTTTTAAATAGCCTTTCAAATCTGACTGCACATTAGCTTCCTGTTTTTGCCTTATTTCATTTTTATAAAATCCATTAAAAATTATAAAAATCTGAGAAAATTACCAAAAACACTTAAAAATTATAAAAACCCAAAAATATTGTTATCGTAATTTTCTGATTTTGTTTGATACCTTGAATAATTCCTTGAGTGCGCTCTTTTAGCCTTGTTTTACATTTTCTTCATAATTAAAAATTACAAAAAAAATTAAAAATCCATAAAATCCCGCAAAAATATTTTCTTCCTTTATTTTGATTTTAGACTACTTCGTAGGCCTCGTGCCAACCCATGCTCCTTGAGTTCGACCTTAGTCGCTATACCAGTTTAAATAAATAGCGAGACCGCTAATCAATTTTATTGATTAATTACTCTATTTGGTGGTCTAGTTTTCTTGTTTACTGAGCTTTGAGGTTCGGGTCACAACGACCCATGTTTTTACCTTTACCCGGATCTTGGATGATTTTCTCGATCATCAGAATGGCGCCGTTGCCGGGGAGTCCAAATTCTTTCCATACTGCATGCTGAAGTAGGTGACAATGCTCTACCGGGTCAGGGTTGTGAAGGAGCCTCTGACCCAATCTCTTATGCCGAAGTGGTGCATGAAGAGATGCAAAAGGCACTCATCCATAGGCGGTCTTCACTTCAGTCGTAGCTCGGTTGGTTCTTCTTCCGCAATGTGAACATCGGAAGAACTTGCACCTCCCATGCTCATCATGTAAGGATGGGGACAATGGTCAACAAAGTTCTTGAGAGATGGCACTGAGTAGCATCCCCCAGACAAATAACCCTCTAGACCGACATCTTAGTCAACCAAAAAACCCGTGTGCACTCCAAAGACATGAGCATATCTAACCTTATAATGATCCCCTCAAACACATGAGCATCCATATCAGATTACATCTAAGGTGATTTAGTAGGATCCTAACCTCCAAACAATGAAGTGGAATTATTTAGAAGGATCATATCCCATAATGAGAAGTATCAATTGTATTGTAGATTAGGATCATAAATCAGTTCAATTAAAGACCAGCCAAGCTTTGTTGAAACATGCAGATCAGGGCCATAAATCAAACAAGGCATGGATAGTCACATAGATGTTTTGCATAGGTCTGGTAATCCAACAAGATCAGCAAACCCTATGGTGACCAAGTGTCCTCTAATCACCAATCAAACCCCAATAAGTGTAAAGCAATATGTGAATGTGAGTTAAAATTTATTATAACTCTGTAGTAGTATGTATAGGTGTAAGTAGATAAGAGTGTCGAATATAGGGAGTCAAACATGGGCAGAGATGAAATTATTATTAATTGTTCCTAATTAATAGTGATTTTTAGGGTTTTTATCCTTTTCTTGTTTTTATGTTTTTTAGTAGATTTGTGGATTTTAATTATATGCAGTTTTTTTATGATTTTTAAATGTTATATATTGTTATATATTAATTTTATAAAATTTTAATTTCTTTTCTATTTTTAAAATAAGATAATTAATTATGTAAATAATATATAAAATATACATAATATATAGATAATAATATACATATATATAAAGAAAATATGTTTTTTATTTTTTTACAAATAAGTCAAACAAAATAAAAATAAAAGAAATAAAATATTTTAGTATTTTTCTCTATTTTAAGTAATTTTTATGGTACTTCTAGTTTTTATGGATTTTTAAAGTAAAAAATGCATAAAATAGTGAATATATCAAATAGCAACTTATTTAGGATTTTTAAAACTACATATAGGTCAAAAATAAATCCTAAACTATTTTTAATAAATACTATATATAATAAGTAAAATTCAGAAATAGAAAGCAATATCTTTGGATTTTATAGAATATTTGCTGATTTTTATGAGATGTTTAGGGTTTTGAGATTTTTTAGGTTCTATATTTTGTGTTTTTAGCGATTTTAGGTATGTGGTAGCATATATATAAATTATCTAATATACTTTTTTGGGGGAATTTTTGGAGACTATTTTATTTTTTATGGATTTTTAAGTCATAAATAACTAATTTAAACATGTTTTTTTATTTTATAAATAGGAAAATAAGTTTAAATGCCTAACACAAAATACAGTACTCGATAGTGCATGGATCGAGTTGCAAATTTTAGAAACTTAGCATGCATTAATAATGTATCCTAGAACTATAGGGGTATACTTACAAAATATCCAAATTCACCTCACGTGGGATGGTACGTGAGGTGACCTGGAGGAGGACCTAAGTGCAAATACTAAAGAGTTCATGGTCCTAGTTACAAAATAACCTAAATATTTCATATATTACGTGATATTTAAAAAACTGAAAATAAAATATAAAATACAAAAGGGGTCGGGCGCAAATATACCCCTCTATGCGTGAGTGGCACGTATGTATTTTAGATCCAATGGTGGGGCATGATCCACTTATCTATTGAGGCACCGATTGGTTTTGATCGCACAACCACGAATAAACTTGGAGGGGTCCAGCAATCACTGCTATCTTAGAAGAACAAGGAAGAACATCATTCTTCCCTTCCTTCAATCAACGATTCTCACATCTGAGCCGATGATCCGAGATTGGAAGTGGCTCAAATGGTTATTGGGGTCGTTCAGCAACTGCATGATGTGCCAAATGAGTCCGGGCATCACTAATTGAGGCCTAGAGTTCAAATGGAACTTGGTCATGGGTTCGATTGGGCACCCGAATGGGGTCCTTAGGAGTCTGACCTGCACCAAAACATTCAAGGCTTAAGGATGAAGCTCTTCGACTCGATTATTACGTAAAAAGAGGGGGAATGAAGGTAGCGGAGGACCTCCGGGGATGGGCAGAAGAAGGAGATGGGGGAGCTTGATTCTTGCATAATCGAGGTGATCTGATGGATCGGGAGGATGTAGAAGGTCAAGGGTAATATGGTGGGATGGATGTGTGGTTCGGAACACGGGCTTGAACAATCGAGACAAAGGTCGGATCATAGTGATCATGCGACCTATTTTTTTGGATTTTAGTTAAATCGGAACGAAATCAAATAAATGAAATTGCAAATGTACGCTAAAAATTAAAATGCGAAAATAAATGACATGAACTAATAGATCATACCTGGTCTTTGACTTGGGAGCAAATGATCATGTGGAGGTGCTCCGCCGGTGGGTCTGGACGTCCTGCTTCCTTCTCCTCGCCTTGAGTCCAAGGAGATCACCATCTGTCACCAGGGAGCCTCCATCTAAGGGATCAAGGGGCTACAGTGGTATAAAATCAAATCAAGTGGAAGAAGAATAATTATATAAGAGAGGAACAAGGTGCCTTGCGATAAGGATTTCGCTCATATCGATGGGGGTTGGTGATACCTAGGATTAGGGTGTGGGAGAGCTTGATCTAATGAACACATTTTGTGAAGGGCTCGAGGTCATCAGAGGCATGGTTTATGCGTGAGAAATTGGAGAAGAAAGGGAGTTTGCATTGTACAATAAGTTTGGGCCATAGAGGGGAATGTTGACTGGGGGGTCAATACGCACCCACTCTGCATTGGTCCATGTGGACCACAAAAGGTAAAAATGATATAAAAATACAAGAAAATTCAAAATATAATAATAAATGATTTTATTTTAAAAAACTTAAAACAAAAAAATGTTTATATTTTATAAATTATTTTTTAATGATTTTTATTTATTTATACAAACTTATTTAATGTAGTCTATTATTATATGATATTATTTATATTTATATATATGTATATTTTTTTATTTTGTTATTTATATACATATTATTATATTTATATAGTTTAATTATTTACAACATTATTTAATACATATTTACATATTTCAGTGGCATTTCTATGATTTTATTTATATGCACAAATAAATAAATATTTTTATAGCATAGGTACAGTATACCTATATATTGGGGTTCATTCAGTTTTAGCATTTTAATTGCTTAATTTGTGTTTGTATTATTTATAGATGTTATATAATATGTACAATGATTAAAAAGAGATTAAAAATATAAAGAATAATATATGATGGCTTTAAATACATATGTACATATACCATAGTACCCCAATTAGCCGGCTTTTTCATCTTAGCTCAAATTCCAATGAAACAACTTCATTTGAAAGATAATTGAACTTGAAATTCAATAGAGGCGAGTTTGGTTCACTTTGAGTTCATATGGTAAAGATATTGGGTCACTAACTGTTAGGAAATGGGTCCATAAAGTCAATACCCCAAGTATCAAATATATCGGATATTTGGATGAATTTAAGTGGCATTGAATCTTTGGCACCAATGGTTCCTCCAAATTGTTGATATCAATGCAGTCTTTCACGTATGTTGCGACATCCTTGAATAGTGTAGGCCACCAGAGGCCATACTACAATACTTTTGATGTTTTTTACTCTCAGAATGGTGTCCTCCTGCTTCAAGCTTATGACAATGCTCGAAAACACTGATGTGCTCCACCTAAAGAATGCAATGACACCGAATGCAATCTGCACCTTCCCTGAAAAGGTATGGATCTACTCACTAGTAAAAATGAATATCGGACAAAAACTCGTCTGTCTTTAACAACATCCAACCTTGTGGAACTTTCCCAGAGATGAAATATTTCACAATATTGGCATACCGGGGGATCGATACAACACAGAATTAATTCATTAGAAAGTTTCTATTATCGACACATTACTCAATGGAGTCTATGAACTTTCAATTCCGGATAATGATTTGCTACCACATTCTTGATTATAGATATATCTCTTATTTCCAAATCAAGCTCCTGGAGTAGAAGGATCCAACATAGTAGACGTGACTTGGCATCCTTCTTTTGTTGTAAGCATCGGATAGAGGAGGAGTCGATGAAGATGATAACCTTGGAACCGAAAAGGTAAGACCTAAACTTTTTGAGGGAGAAAGCCACTAAAAACAGCTCTTTCTCTGTTACAGTATAATTTTTCTAGGCCTCATCTAGTGTCATGTTAGAATAATGTTTGGCATAAGGTAATCCATCCCTTCGTTGTCCTAACACAACCCCAACGAAAAAGTTTGAGGCATCCATAATAATCTCAAATAGGAGAGACCAATCATGTGGATGTAGGACATGCACCTGAGTGATCAAATCTTTCAAATGATTGAAGGTTTAGAGAACCTTGTTATCCAAAATGAAATCGGTCTCCTTCCTAATAGCTTTGTGAGAGGTCAGGCAATCATGTTGAAGTCCTGAATAAATCTTCTATAAAATCTGGCATGCCCTAGAAAAGACCTCACTTGTTTCAGTATTTTCAATGGCTCGAGTTTAGCAATGGCATCCACCTTAGTTGTGTCGACCTCCATTCTTCATTTAGAGACGACATGGCCCAAAACAGTCCATTCAGTTACCATAAGGTGACTCTTCTCCCATGAGAGCACTAAATTCATTTCATGGCATCTCTTCAATACTCAGTCTATATGCAAAATACATGCACCAAAACTGTCATCATAGATCAAGAAATCATCCATAAAAACTACAGAAAAATACCCATCGTGTCGATAAACAGAGCCAACATATACAATTGGGATGTATCGGGTGTGTTACACAATCCAAAGGACATCTGCTTAAAGGCATAGGTGCCAAAAGGACAAGTAAAAGGGGTCTTATCTTGATCTTAAGGGGCAATGGACACTTAGTTGTACCTAAAGTACCCATCTAAGAAACAAAAGAACTATTTTCTTGCCAATCTTTCGAGAACTTAATCAATAAAGGCATAGGAAAGTTATCTTGGTAGATGAATTCAGAAGTTGGTAATCTACATAGACACACCATGATGCAGGTACTCGAGTAGGGATCTCCTCCCTTGATCATTTGTAACCATTGTAATTCTTGATTTCTTTAGAACCACGTGTAATAGGCTCTCTCATTTAAAGTCAAAGATGGGATAAATAAAGCCACCCTTACACTACTCTGTGATCTCTTTCATGACAACTTCCCAAAGATTAGGGTTCAACATGGGCTGAAACTCACGGAATGACTTGTTGTAATCCCTTAAGTAGATATGGTGTAAACAAAAGATCGGATCAGAGATTAGAAACATTCCAACCAAGAGCCTTGTGGTTTTTCTCTAGAACTTCTAGCAAATGAGATTCTTGATCATGGGTCAATCATGAACTGATGATGATCGGATATTGTTTATGCTCACCCAGAATGAAGGCATACCTCATATTTGCCGGAAGCCACTTTAATTCTGGTGAAGTCTCAACCGGCTTTTCGTTAATCTCTAAGACTGGACTGATGGTTGGTTCATGATGTGCCAATAATTTGATGTCCACCTCATCCACTCTTGGCTCATATAACAAGATACCGAACATATCTCCAATTGTTTCCTCTTGTTTGGTTTGGGGTGACTTTCAAACTATAAACTCATCTGCATAAATCTCCCTATTGGCTTAGGAACAAAATTCGACTGTTCTTTCCAGGTCTTCCTCTAGGAGGAGGAATTCTTGTATTAAAATGTCATTTCGGGACAAGTATAGATCTCTGATATCTTCAATGGTGTCACAGTCATTTATATGTGGTGTTTCTATTCACTTCTCTCAGATGTGCTATCTACTGATTTGGGCTCTGCGATCATCTCTATGGTAACCTTGTCGTTACGGGAGAGAAATATAATCTTTCCATACACATAATCAACTAGTTCCTTGGTTGTTTGAAGGAACGATCGACAAAGTATGATAAGGTATGGAGTTACAGTGCAGAGGATTCCATGTCAAGGACAATAAAGTCCATTAGGAATTTAATACTTTACACTGTTACAATAACGTCCACCAATATACCTCAGGGTCACTTAGTGGACCAATCAATAAACGAAAGGATCATCCTGGTTGATTTCAGCAGACCCAACCTGAATTACATAAGAAGGGACGTAGGCATAAGGTTTATTGAAAATCCTCTATCAAGAAGATTGCGTTCAAAATTTTGTTCACATATTTCACACCCGATTAACGGAGCTCCCATGCATTTCTTTTTGGTTTGGAGGTTGTTGATCGTATTCATTGTGGCCATGTTTAGAATGTGCTTCACTGCTCCATTGCATGTGTTCTTGTGAGGCTGGGGCTTTGATGTACATGCCACTTTCAGTTATTTCTTTACAGTTGGCGTGTATTCCACAGCTTTCAATAATGAAATTTTCAAGAAGATGTTTTACAATATTTCTAAAACTCCATGTGACAGGCTCTAAAATTGTCCTTGTTTAATGATGATAATTATGTCAAAATTGTTGTAGTCGGGTAATCTGGGATCATCAAAAATGACTCGTACCGAGAGAAATGATATGGAAAATCAAATTTCAATGCAGTCAAATTACTTATTTTACATGGGTAAGTCCCAAGGCCGAACTCAGGGAGGTAATATGAGGGTTCAGAATTAATAGTTAAATAATCGAGCGTTTTCAAAGAATAAGTGGATATTTTTGGTGTTTTTTATATATTTTTATATTTTTATGGGTTTCTAAATAAGAGATGTACCTAATTAAAAAGAGAAATATGGTAGATTTTCAAAATTATTTTTTAATGCTAAGAAAATAATGCAATGCTATGTGGTGAGAGAAAAATAAATCAATGTATTTTTTATGATTTTTAAATGATGGATAAAATGATGCAAGATGAATGTAATGATAGATGCAAACCAGGCAAGAACCGAGCCAAGCGAGTAAATCAATTCATTGAGCCTCCCCCTCGATGGACTAATGACAAGAATATGTGACCAATTAAGCTTAGATTAATTACTCCAAATGAATTCCCAAGTTCAAAAAGTTATTGAGCAATAAGAATCAATCAAAATGAACAACATAGGTGCTTGAAGAGATCAATAGACTCATTAATTAATGCTTGAATAGTGTCTCAAAATGAATAATATTTTGTTCTATGTGAAAGAGAATGGTTTAAGCTTTAAATCGACATTAACATTATAGAAATGGAGAAAAGAGGCGATTGTTGTAGTCTCGGTGTTTGTGAAGAAAATGAGCTTACCTTCAGACCCGATGATGTTCAGAAGTGGTAGGTATGGAAAAAAAAGGAGAAACGAGGAGGCGAAGAGTCGATGCACGTGGATGTAAGTTGACGAAGAAGAAGAAGATGATCTAGCAAAGGAGTGTAATGCATGAAGAGAGGAGCCAAAATAAGGATAGAAGAAGGGGGAGAAGAAGAGTGATACCTGGGGGTCGCCTAGATTAGAAGAGGGGTGCCTCACTCCGATCTTCACCATAGAGGGTCGACAGTGGTGTCCTCAAGGCTTGGCTGCACTGAGGAGATCACGTCAGCATCAAGGTGTTCAAAGAACACTTTGGATCTCTTCGAAGTGGAGATCTTTGCTACTGACTAGATCAGTTGTTGTCACGGGCCGCCTACATGATCTCTCCTTCTTCTTCTCTTAATCTGGTCAGAGGTAAAGCTTGAGGATTGCTTGGACAAACGATGATTTTGGGCTTAAGTAGGGGGATGTGATCGGAGAGTATAGAAGGGCGAGACTTAGGGATAATATTAGGAAGTTAGAAAGGATAGAGGCATAAAGGAGAAGAAGATTGGGGATTTGGCCATGATGGGGATAGAATCGGTTAGGTGGTTTCGGCAATTAGGATTGTGAGTCAAGATGGGTTATATGAAGGTAGGGGATAACGGGTTTCGTTCAGATTGTTAGAATGGATAAGGATGAAGGAGGAGGATAATGGGTGGTTCGAAGGTTATAGGGATTGGTTTCCAGGTTGGTCAAAGAGACAAAGTGATGATCGGAGATTAGGAGATGGTTGAGGTGGCGGTGCATTGTAGGGGTGGCGATGGGTCGACAGAAGGAGGAGAGAACTGTCAGTGGAAGAAGGTGCATATGTCATTGGATCGGGGTTGATCCAACAGCGGGGAGGGTGTCACGCGCTAGGCATGTGACGGACATGTGCCACGCACATAGGGGACGAGTGGGTTAGGTAGGTGTGCTATGGATTGTTGTATCAAAGTCGATCCAACGGTACAGATCAAAGGTGCAAGAGACAAAAAAAGGTTGACCTAGTTTAACTGGGCAGCTGACCATATGTTGAGGTCTACCGATGTGTGCATGCCACATGTGTAGATGTTGACTAGACCACTGACCAAATTATTGACCAATGCAAAAAATAGATTAAAAAATAAAAATGGATGCAAATGCAAAAATGGCCAACATAAAAATTATTCATCTAAATGCAATCTACAATGTTCATGAAGAACTCAAGTGCAACTGCACTCAGTTATGTAATTTTTTGGAGATATTTTATGTGTATGAAATATCATTTTTTTAGTTTTGCAATTTTTATTTAGTTTTCAATGAATGAATACTGCTTGCAAAAATCAAGTATGTTGTGAAATAATGTAATGGTCTCAAAGCTCATGTCAGAATTTGTCCTTTTTATTGTTTTTCCTGATTTTTTAAAATTTTGATTTTTATGTAATTTGTTAAACCATGAATTGAAATGAAGAAATCAAAACGAGTGAAATAAGAAAATGAAATGATAGGTCAAAATTAATGAATATGTGCAATACACGGAAAGTTCCCAAAACCTAATTTTCACAAATAAACCCCGATTCTTTTGAATTTGGTCTTGAATTGTAGATAATTGAATGCACATTAATTCAAAGGTGAGTACGGTGAAACTGAACATTGTATGAGAGAGATATCAGCTTTTGCATCTTTTTTTAATTTAGTGTTTGGGTTTATTTCAAATATATATTGTTAGTAATTTTTTGGATTTTTCATAGATTAAGGTTATGACATGTACACAATAGAAAAGTTTAATGTCAATGGAGTTAGCATGAATTGATGAAAAATGGGCGAAATCGGGTGAAAATGTACATATGATCACGAAGGTAGAATAAATGCTAATTTATGCAAATTATTTACAAGTGCACATATACATCAACCCCCTATACTTAAACCTCGTTCATCCTTGAGAAACAAAAAATGAAGAGGTGAAATGAGATTAGGCTCCATACCAATATCATGAGCAAAAGGAGAAAATGAAGCCCGACCAACCTTTAGATTAATACTTAGGAGGAACTCCTGTGAGAATTAGGATTTTAAAATCAACAGCCTCCAAGTTGTACACATCATTGTAACATGTTCAGCTCAGAAGTCATATTAGATCAATCCTCATCCCAATGCATACCCCATTGACATTGAACAATTATCTCATATGTGGGAAGGGTGTTAGCTCTTCCCATCTGAAATGTCGAACTATCGCACGCCTCTCCTCCAGTAACTCATCTTTAGGGAGTTGGGTATTTCCTTTCTAAGTTCAGGTGCGTGCTAGTTCACAACGAATATGGGGGAAGAAGTTTTTAGAATAGTGGGAAAAGAACTGGAGTGCGACTGGTGTGGTCACATCTTCTGTGAATCTTGGCCAGTGTAACAAAGTCTCCACCAAGATATGCAGACTGTATGAAGCTTGAACCATTATAGTCAATTATATATTTGGTAGTTGGCTTCTTTTGGTGTGGATTTTTTAGCTGCTCTGCATGGATCTTTTTGTGCCTAAACAGATATAGAATCTTTTATTCTGCCCATATTTTGGGGTCTTAGAAAAATAGTGCTAGCAGTACATTCCTTATCCGAAGCTTTATTTCAACATGTACTCTGTTCGTTAGATGTCGACGCTACCAGAAAAGAGACTCGCACAGTCTTCGAACACCCCATCTAAGTTGAGATAAATGCATAGTGCTATACTACAAATTATTTCCCTATTCAAGAGTCGTACTCATAATGAGGCGACCATGTTAGACACTAAGAGTCAGATTCAGAACATTGTCATGCGGAACTCGGAGAAATAAGTCCATGACCTGAAGCTTCCAAAATCCTATTTCTCGATGAAATTCCTCTGAAAATTAAGTGGATTAAGGCCAAGTCAAGACCACTTTCAGTTTCTGCTCACAAGTCGATTCAGAATCCACATGCTTTTTACCATTGTAGTTACATGTAATGATGAATGAAGTAATATGCATGAAGTGCATTATTTTAGAATTTTTGTGATTTTTGTGACTTTTTTATTCTTATTTATGATATACACATATTGTACGTATTTACAAGTATTGTACATATCTTACACATTTTTTAGGTTTTACAAAAATTGCCCATTCCCCATGTTAGTTTTATATACAAAAAATGCAATGCCATAAAGTACAATGTAGTGCAGAGTATGTACACAAATTAGACTCGCCCCCCTATACTTAGTGTATTCTAAGTATAGAAGGGTGTAAAAGAAGACATGGGAGAGGGGTAGAAGTCAGCCCCCCCACCATACTAAGTCTCTTGGTCATCCTAAGTATATAAGAGAGCAAAAACGAGGCGGTCAAGGGACAACAGAGAGAAGATGAGTATAAACAGGGTGAGCATAACCCCCCCCCATAATAAGGCCTTTGCCTAAGTATAGAAGAAGTATAGAGGGAACCGATGGGATAGGGAGAGAATGTACAGTGGTTAAAGGAGTTTTTTCGACAAATCCTTTTTGTGGGCATGTGGTGGGAGGGAATATGGATATGAATAATGTGATAAATAAGATTCGCACCCATCGTCGAAGTCATCCCCAGAAGAATAATAGTGTTCAGTAGAGGCTCTCCAACTATTTTTATTCTTTAGTTGCTCACTCAAAATGTGCTTAGTCTCATGGTTAACCAACTCGGCCTTGGATGATGAATATTCTCATGAAGATGTGTATGTATGGTCTTATCTAATTACATTGTATGTCTACCAGACCTTAGGGAGGAGTCCTCATAATAATTCATGTCTATCGTTATGTACATAGTCAGTTTGCTAGAACCTGAAATAAAGAGAGGAGGACCAGAGTGCTTCTTCCCTCCACTAGCAACCGGGCTATAGGATGTAGCTCTTATGAACCGAGTTAGTGAGGTGCTAGACTAGGTTCTTCATCAGGCGAGTCACCGTATATGTTGGTCAGCACACGTTTCGGGTATATGATGGTTCTCTGAGTTGGTTTGGGCTTTTACAGTTCAGGTAACGGAGCATAGTAATGATTAAGGAAGTCTGAAATGGTTGTGTCTCGATTTGGTGAATTGGATGTCCCTAGGTCATGCTCATTCACCTAGGTAGAAACATGGGTATCTGTTGTAAAGCCTTAAACTAGGCATCTCTCAGATCTTATATAATAAGATTCAACTCGTCAAGAGGAAGCCAATTTATTTCATATCAATCGGACTTCATTTCGATTTGTTATGATTTTCGAAAGAAAGAGAAGTAAGGAGGTTCAAGACGTCATTAACCTGTAATGACCGTCATTAATACTAATTAAATATGATTAAAGAAACTAATGATGGATCGAGTACCACTAATGACCATTAGCAAACACTAATAAGTTGTTAGCAAAAGTTAAGCATGAGCTGCAAAAGATAAATCGCGATTACTGAAAGTTAATCATGGTTAGCATTAATTAAGCATCATTAATGAATCTAGAATACTCTGGAAAGTTCTAACTTAAGTTTTCGATAAGACTTAGCCAACACCATGGGTCGCTAACCACAGTTAAGGTCTAACCCATGGTTTACTAACCATGGTTAGTGGTTTTCTGGAGCCTATAAATACTCCCACCCATTCATTCTCTATGATTTCCAATACCACCACTACCTCAAGGGCTAGGGTCGAGAGGTCAGGAGGAGGAGAGGGAGGTGGGGAATGAATGCCAGCGAAGCGTTGCCGGGAGAATGAGGAGGAGGATGGTACGATCCTCTCTTAGTTTGCTTTGTAAGCTAGGTTTTCGATTCATATTCGTTTTCCAGCTTTGTTTTTGCTTCATCTCTATTTCTGATTCATTTTCTATTGTGGTTTGAGGAGAAATATGTGTAATACTCTACTTAGGTGTGTGCGGCTATGCATGTCAGTGAATCATATGACGTGTCATACTTTCACTAACCTAAGACGTGTGGTGTCTACCGATTCTCCATCGCTTATGGTTCTACTCTTTCAATTCTGCTTTTACAAATGTTTTGATGGAGAAATCTATGTAATATCCTACTTAGGTGAGGGTGGCTATGCACGCTAGTGAACCCTGTGATTTGTCACACCTTTACTCACCTAAGACGTGTGGTGTATACCGATTCTCCATCTCTTACAGTTTGATTATATTCTTTTAGTTTCATTGTTTTTTTCCTCTCGGTGATTTTATAGAGGAAACTCTTTCCGTTTTTCTTTTCAAATATGTCCCAATATAAGGGGAAACTCTGTCGAAATTTTTCTAGAAACATCACCCTGAATAAGGGGAAGATCTATTGAAATATGTTCTTCTCATTCTTCATGTGTTGTTTGCGTTCTCCGTGTTCTTCGTTCGTTCTTTGTGTTCTTAGCACGTTCTTAGCATTTTGATATGAAAATGAAATTCGATCATTTCAGAAGCCATAAATCATCCTTTCTGAAAAAGAATCACGAGAAAGTACTGCATACACGAGAGAGAGAGAGAGAGAGAAAGCTTGATTAGGTAACGAAATTATTCCTTTCGTTGTTGGGTTTTCATATGAGATTGCTGAGATATCTGATTTTATGTTCTTCGCTACGAAGAACCCTAATTTGGATATTTTTGAGAAAATATGAAAAGTTGCTTTATGATTTCAACTAAAATAAGATCTAAGCATCGAATTGATGCAGTGGCTTGAAAAGTTAGGGTTTGGAAGTTAAAATGAGCATAAATATGAGTATATAAATATATATATATATATAAGTAAGGCTATACTTAATGTTGATGATTATGCAAATCGAATACTTAATGAAAGAATCACATCATGAGAATTGATGTGTATTAAGTTGGATCCTAAAAAGGAGCGTGTGTTACATTAAGAATGACTGGGGGCATGCAACCTGTAGGTTTGTTGGAAGAAACCCGTATTGGTGTGACCCTGCCTAGGTGGTACTCGGTTGCCTTGTTTTGATAAGTGCACACTAAATGAATGATTTGCAATGCATGGTACCAGGTGCCAATATATTCGTGTTGAACGACGAAAGATGTTGTTGTGCCATGGGGAGGCACGAGTGGTTTGATAGCGGCTGGATTATGATAACATGTTCTTAAAGCTGCTGGTCTATGTGAAAGGTTAGCCTGAGGTTTTAAGCTACTGAGTCCTCAAGGACGGTGTGCTTCTTTTTTTGCCTAGGCTGAGGGTTTAAAACCCTGGATAATAAATGAAAAGGAAATTGTCAGGGTAGTATTGGAGGATTAGTTGAGGTGACGTGCAACAACATAAGTTCACCAGATCGACGCAATCTCTAATCCTGAAGTGTCCACAGCTTCGGAGTCCATTAATGGTGGGGTTCCTCGGGACTAATCCCTAACATGGAATAGAAAAGAATAGGGTTTAAACTAATGAGAAAAAATGAAATTTTATGGTATAATAAGTTTTGATAAACTACACTACTTGTTTGCTTTTCTCCTCTTCATTACTTAGCACTCGCTAATTGTTATCCTGTGATTTACAAAAAACCTAACAGGTGTCGGTAAGCCATCATAAGGACTTTAATAATCCAGCCAGCTAACATAGTCATCCAGTCAGCCACTCTGTAGGGTAGTTAATAATATTTTTATGTATTTCCTTTCCAGCTGGTGTACATGTAAATGGTTATAGTGGGACAATTATTATGTGGACTTTATTTGTGAATGGAAAAGTGTTGAAATACTTCCTTCTGAGTATTTTTAATTGCAGTATATTTTTGAATGTTAGTTGTGATTGCTGAATAAATTATTATTGAGTAACTAGATCTAGATATGGGAGGATCCGACGGCTCATAATTGGGGTCGTGATAGATTGGTATTAGAGCCCTGTTACTCCAGTAATTTACTCAGTAATTGATAACTATGAGTGGTATTCATAAACTAAGGTTATCTTAAGATCCTTTGATCTTAATAAGTGAACTGCAGACCCCTTCACAAGTCATTGTCCCTTATGTACATCATGCTAAGATGTATAGGAACTAACCTTTGGCCTCAATTCATCCCAGGATCATAGAAGACCAAGATGTGTCTTGGGAATTAGCGACTATCATGGTGATGCCCTGTGAGATGGGATGGAGTAACATGCATTAGAGTAGAGACTCAATGTCGCAATGAGAGATCAAAGTCATCCAGACCCGTGAATGCTAGAGCTAAGGGTTATGTTCATCCTTCTTAAGAAGAATCTAGTTACATAACTCCATGGAGTAGACCCCTAATCCTATCTGAGGAGCCATGTAGGAGGTCCTCCTTAGGCAAAAAAAATTTGCTTGAATCCTACCATAAATATAAGTTTTCGATAGAAGTACAAAACCATTATTTGATTAAAGGACAAGGAGGTAAACTATTTATAATCCAAGAGATCTTAGATGACTACGTGATATAGATTGTAGGACATCATTTACCAGCTTCTCTACTACTTATTGAAATATGAATAATTTTGATCTCATATAGGGATGGACTGGCTAGAAAGGCATCATGCATGCCTTGACTAATTTCAAAAGACAATACGTGTACTTAGGGTTTCAATCAGAACCGAAAGAAGATCTCCATGAAGAGTGTCTCGGCTTAATTTGTATCACGGGCAAGTCCAGGGTCGAACACAGGGAGGCAAAGGAACAACTTTGGAATTAATTCAAAAAATTAAGAACTAGATTTTCAGTGCAGATATTTTTTGTACTTTTTTTATGCAAAAAGAAAATGAGAATGCAAATGCAGGTGGATTAAGTTAATGAAAAAGCACACAATTTAGTCAAATTAATTTTAATCTAAAATTAATCCAATTTAGCCAAATTATATTTTTTTCAGTAAACTTAATCCAATGATGAATGTAACATATATATTTTTGTAATTTTATGGTTTAAAATGTAATAATGAAAAATGCACACTTTTATGGGTTTTTTTGCAATTTTTCACACAAACAGTAAGCAAAAATCATGAAAATTTTCGTGGAATGAAAACATGATGCAAGGATACTACAGTAATATTTTTGGAATTTTCTGACAAAACTGAATTTTTTATGTATTTTTTACTGAAAACAGAGCAACATTGAGTAATTAACTCTTAATAAATCCACATTAGCAAATAAGGTAAAGAGAGAATTATCTCATATAAGTATTTTCATATGGAATCCAAGAGACTTGAAATTTCACAAAAATGATATACGTGGATTTAAAAAAAATCAAATACTAAAATCACTACACAATTTATTTTAGGCACAAGACATCTCTATTTTGGATGAAATTTGGATGGTAATTCAATCACATATCAAGGCATCATGTTTAATTTTTGTGGAATTTTAAAGCAACTATGTGTCAGATATGTATTTAAGAGTACAGAATGATTAAAACATGTAGAATTTCAGTTAGAAAATTTTAATTAATTATCCAAATATTAGAAAAATATAAATAAATATCCACGAGGTAGAGAATTAGTTGCTCAACATCAAGACATTTTTTATTGAAGAAAAGGATGCAATACAGATGTTCAAATTAAGATGCGAACATAGGTTTGTCTTTGCAAATTCAGAAAGCAATATTTACAACAAAATATGTACAGGGACTGACTTGTAATTATAAAAATATGTAATAAAATAAAATGCAATTTTTACATTAAAAAAATTAGAAAAAGTAAGTAGACCTTCTTCCCCAGGAAGGCACAAAGGTCGAGAGGTGGAGCCAGCAGTGGGGGCGCGTCGCGCATCAACAGCGAGGAGGGGCGGCTGCACTGCGCACGCGGTTGCGGGGAGGGCGGAGGCGCGGTGGAGGATGGCCGCGGTGAAAGGTGGTGCGGCTTCAGTCGCTGGGGTGGAGGAAGGGGGTCGTCGTGCGTGACCTGGCTGGAGGTGCATTTGGCGGAGATGGCCGCGGGCGGCGCGACTGGCTGCTGCCGTGTACGGGCGGCCGTGAGAAGGAGGTGGGCGGATGAGGTCGTGCAACGACAATGCTGGCGGGGGGCGGCCTCCCTCCAGTTTCCTCTTTTTTTTTTTTTAATTTCTTTTTTTGTTGTACTATTTTTTGTTTTAGATTTTATTTTTTCTAATTTTCTTTAATCAGGGAATGAAATGAATGTGGAGAAAAAATGTGATGATGGTGGTTTATGATAAAGATAAACAAATGGAGGATGGGTGGTGATATGATGTGCTAAAAAAATGCAAACATAGAAACGATGTAAATAATGAAATGACAAATTACCTACAATGGAAGCGGACGCCTATGATGTGCTCACGAGAGCACGGTCTTCGCTCAAATCGCCGATGAGCGATGAGCTAGAGCAGCGCACGGATGCAGCTGCGATGTTGGCCGAAAAGCTAACGGATCTCACCGGAGAGAGGGTCGTCGTTGCTCGATCGCGGTTGTGTCGCTGTCACTGATTCAACTCCGGGAGTAGGCTCTCCTCACATAAAGATGGATACAAAGAAAAAAATGAGGAGAATGAGATGTATACAAAGAGAGAACATGAGAAGTTATTAAAGTGGTGGAGTTGAATGGGAGGTTGTATTATTAATGGAGTAGAATGGGAAGTGGTTAAAAAAATGGTGGAATAATAGAGTGGAATTGGTGGTTATTGTAGAGAATGGAGATCAAAATAATAAATTAATAAATAAATAAAGTAGGCTACTTTAAAGGAGAAAATAAAATAAAGAGAAGAAAAAGAGTGGGGAATTTACAAAAGAAGACATACAACATGTACATTTTTTGTTTGCTTTTCTAATTTATATTTTTTTCTTTTTAGTAAGGGAAATTTACAACAGAAAAATACACTAAAATACTAGAATCAAGATACAACGCAACAATGACTTTTTTAAATTTTTAGTAATTGAGAAAGATAAAATAAAAAATGAAGAAAGAATGAATATATACATAATGTACAATGTACATCTAGGTCCCAAAATCCAACTTTTGCAAATGGGCTCTGATTTTAATGAAACCACTTCTGTTGGATAGATAATTTTCTAACTTGAACTTTAAAAGTGAGTTTGGTGAATTTGGATTTCATACGGAGCGGGAATTTGGCCGGGAAGTTGGACTTTACGGCTTTTTCTCTTTGGGGTCTAGGAGCATTTATTTGAGCTAAAATTTATTTTGTATTTTTTTATTTTTATATACATTTTTATAAATAAGTTAGAAAAAGAATTAGCTAAAAAGGAGTTGAAATAAAATTATTAAAAATACATGAAGTTTTTAGCTATTTACAAGTATAAAACTCCTTTATTTTTGCAGCTTTTTATTGTTAATTTATTTTGTACAATCTAATATACAATAATTAATGTGTTTATTTACAAGAGTCATTTTGTTAATTTAATGATTTTATGGACATTTATTTGGGATTTTACTCGAGGATTTTGCTAAGATCAAGATATTGAGATGATGAATCACGAATTCATCACCCCCCTATACTTAAACTTTGCTAGTCCTCGAGCAAACAAAGAATGAATAAGTTGGAATATCCCCTGATTGTACATGTGAATACAAGATTTGATCCGTTCAAGAACTCTCGATTTTAGAGGTCCTAAAATTCTAAGCTGAACCGAGCTCTAGTCAAAAGGTATCCAATTTCCCTAATCATCAGACTCTCTATGTATACATATATAGTAGGGATATGACTTAAGTGTGGATTAAAGTTACAAGAGTAAAGTCGCAACGTCATCCAAGGTTCTAATCCAAGAGACTCTCCTAATAACCCAATCATCAACACTAGGGAATAAATCATTTCTTGCATCCAATTCACCGTCTCTTTAGTTGTTAGACTTGAAAGTGTAGATGATGGCCAGTTGATGGAGGGTATAGGATTGTGACATTTCTTTTCTCCCTCTCATTGGAACAAGGATTCTCTCAAGTGCCTTATTACTCAACGCATATTTTTGGTGTTGATCAGTGCGTCTGTCAAGAGAAGTTGGAGTCATCTGCACTTGTTTTTCTGGGAGTACACCGGGGTGTGCCTTTTTTGAGTACCTATCGTACCTTCTACACCCAGACTTGTAGCATTTACGATACAGAGCCCTTTTTTGGTGCAAGCCCAACTCCTGGTCCTAATAGCGGTGATCCAAGTGGACACTTTGAAATGATTGGGAGCGCTCGCCTTTGGTGGAAGCTCTTTGATATTTGACTTTGTGGAATGAGAGCTTTTCTTTGACATTTCATTGCTTTGTAATATTTTTGGCTAGCTCTACTGCTTTTACCAAGAGTTGGTGCACACTGATCAACATTTTTTTATTTTTTTTACACCTTGGCACATAGGTAAATATCAAGAGATAGTACAAGAACCATGTTCTCATACTTGCTAAAGATGATGACACTCAGGTTTCATGAAGCCTTCATTGATTTTATCCCATCCTCGAGTATCATCAAATCAAGTCCAAACTCAAATCCCTCATCCCAGTTCCTCAAGTGAAATTTCAACTCATCTCATCATAACTGCAGTCGTGTATGTGAGGTGTTGATCATATTCTTAAGGTAGAGACTAAGCATGCAATATAGCACACAAATCTTTCAAACTAGGGAAATGTGAATAATTAAGTCAAGGACCCTAATGACTAAGGCAGGTTAACTCAAAATCTCAAGACCTCATAAACCAAGTGTTCTTGGACATCACTAGTCTTGTGTGAAAGTGAATGTGTCAGGGATTAAACTAACTTATTAGTTACTTTTTTTAGAGAGTTTTTTTTCTGAAAAACAAAGGAAAAGAAGAAAGTTTTTTTTGTAAGAAAAAGGTTTGCTCTTTTTTTTTCAAGAGTTTTTTTGAAAAGGTTTTTTTTTGAAAAATATAGGTAAATAAGAAAGTAAAAAAAGTTTTTTAAGCAAATAAGGGATTTTTTGAAAAAGATTTTCTTTCTTTCTTTTTTTCTTTCTTTTTTCTTTTTTTCTTTTCTCCCCTTTTTTTACCCACCCCATAATTAGTGTATAATATATACAAAAATACGTGAAATTACGAGCTATGGGTAAAGTATATATGTAATATATACACGCCCCCCCATACTTAGCATGTGCTATGTCCCTAGAGCGTCGGTGCATTCCTCAGGAGGAGCACCATAGCATCCTCACTTACTGCCACACGCTTGAGGCAGGAGGACATCATTCTAGAAGGAGAACAGCACAGAAAGTGCTCCAATCCGGCTTGTGGTGGCCTACCCTCTTCAAGGACTCTGAGGAGTTCATGAAGATGTGTACTGACTGTCAGAGGATGGGCACTTGTGGACAGCGTGATATGATGTCGATGCAGCCCATTCACTTCTGTGAGGTTTTTGACGCATGGGGCATCGATTTCATGGGTCCATTCCCTAAGAGTCAGGGATTCGAGTACATTCTGTTGGCCGTTGATTATGTTAGTCGTTGGGTTGAGGCTATCCCCGCCCGAGCCGCTGATGCGAGGATAGTTTGCAGATTTTTGAGGAAGCACATTATCACGCGGTTCGGGGTTCCTCGAGTTTTGATTTCTGATGGGGGTCTCATTTCATCAACGACCAGGTGAAGGCCCTTGCTAGAGAGTTCGGTATAGACCATCGTGTTGCTACACCTTACCATCCACAGACGAATGGTCTAGCCGAGGTGTCGAATAGGGAGATCAAGACTATATTGCAGAAAGTCGTCCACCCCGACTGAAAGGATTGGTCACAGCTTTTAGACTCGGTCTTTTGGGCATATAGGACATCTTTCAAGACACCATTGGGTACATCTCCCTTTCGCCTCGTATATGGCAAGCCGTGCCGTTTACCTGTTGAGCTGAGGCACAGGTCACTTTGGGCAGTTACTGATATACTTATGGATCCAGATGGTGTAGGAGACCAGAGGAGGGCAGAGTTAGCAGCCCTGGAGGAGTTGAGAGATACCGCCTTCTCAAACAGCCTACAGTATAAGGAGAGAGTGAAGGAGTGGCATGATTCTCACATCAGCCACAAGCATTTTGAGCCTGGTCAGAGAGTATGGTTATTTGATGCGAGGCTTCGTTTATTTCCAGGGAAGCTACAGAGCAAGTGGAAGGGACCCTACTTGGTGAGAAAGGTACACGACAACGATAGCATTGATATATCCGAGTTGTCTTCTGAGAGTACCTTTCGAGTGAACGGCCAGCGGCTCAAGCCATTTCTAGATCATGAGCCGCGGGTCGTTGATCTTACCCCTATTCATTTTGCGTGAGATGTGGTCTTTGACTCACATCTAATGCATCTCGCGCCTGATTTTCACTGATCTTCCGCCTTGTATAGATCCAGATGTCCATATCATCACATTCTTTAGTCCCACATCCCTTTCTTCATCTTTTGATTATGCTATACTTAGGGTGCACTTTACCCTAAGTATAGGGGGATGTAGGACCTTTGGGTATTCCTTTTGTTTCTCTCTACCCCTGTTTTTGCTGCCTATACTTAGGGATATTTTACCCTAAGTATGGGGGGGGGGGGGTAGACCCTGTACATTCTCCACTCAGTTTTCCCTTAGTGTACAGCCTGCTATACTTAGGATTACTTGATCCTAAGTATAGGGGGAAGACCCGAGATCTTCTTGATTTCCTATTTCATTCATTTGTCTTTGTATATAGCCTTTCTTTTCACTTCCCTATACCTAGCACGAGTTATGTCTTCTTCATCGCTCTTGACTCTGAGGACATCGTTCGAGCTAAGTATAGGGGGTGTGTATATATTTCATATATACTTTAGCCATAACTCGTACTTTGTGTGAGTGTGTTAATAAATAAAATGGCTAAAATCCCTAAAAATCACAAAAATTAAAAATTTTTCGTGTACATAAACATTCTTTTATTTGCACATAAATAGCTAGCGTACAAATTATTTTTGTAAAAATGATTTCAAAAATCTTTTGTGTAAAGTTTGTGTAAATATTTTCTTATCAAAATTATATATATAGTACAAAATTTTTCCAAAATGTTTTGAAAATCAAAAGTTTGCAAAAATCTTGTGTAAATATGTGTAAATACTTTTTGCAAAACTTGCACTTCATGCATCATCCATTCATGATTTCAAAACATTTTTCAAAAATTTTGCAAGTTTGTAAAAAATTGTGTAAATAGCATCTTTTGTACATATGTATATAGTTTTTCTGGATGATAGTGCGAGAAAAAGACATAGCTCATGCTAAGCGTAGGATGATTAAAATAAAAATTATAGAAGTCGATCCGCCGCCCTATACTTAGGCTCTGGTCAGCCTAAGTGTAGAAGAAGAGCAAAAATGGGGGGGACGAGGTCAAGAGGAGAAATGGATTACTATATACACAAGGCGGGCATCGGTTCCCCCTATACTTAGGCTCTGGTCAGCCTAAGTATAGGACAAGAGTAAGTGTGAGAACCGATGTGATCTGGAGAATATACAAAGAAGGGAGAATATGTACAAGAGTGATTGAATCTTCAAAGCTGTTGAATCTTGATGCTGCATCTTCATGAAGAGTTATCTGATGTATCTGCTCTATGCTCACTCTGCATGAAGTTGATGACCTCGACTTGGACTAACTGCTCTTTTGAATCTACAAAATGCTTCAACAGTTGTCCATTTACCACATGAGATTGTGCACCATTTGTGAGATCAGCTATCTCTACACTTCCATTCTCGTGCACTTTTTTAACAACAAAGGGACCCGTCCATTTAGATTTGAGCTTCCCATTGAACATCTTCAACCTGGCATTGAACAACCATACCTTTTGTCCAGAGACAAAGTCTTTGCACCTAATGTGTTGATCATGCCATCTCTTACTTTGTCCTTATAAATCAAACTGTTGTCATATGCCCTATTTCGAATTTCCACGAGCTCGTTCAAGTTCAAGTCTCGACAAAGCTTCCCTAGGTGACAACTCCAATTAAGCTGCTTAATTGCCCATTCGGATTTGTGAATCAGCTCTGCAGGCAAATGGCATGGATTGCCATAGATCATTCTAAATGGTGAAGTACCCAATGGTGTCTTGTAGGCTGTCCTATAGGCTCATAGAACTTGGTCCAAGAGCTGGGACCAGTTCTTCCTATCGAGACGAACCAACTTCTGCAAAATACTCTTCGCCTCTCTGTTTGAAACTCTGCCATGCCGTTGGACTGTGATTGGTAAGGACTAGTAACTCTATGCTCAAATCCATAGTCCTTAGCTAAAGATCTCATATCTCGGTTCACAAAGTGGCTACCCCAATCAGATATCAGAACTTTTGGCACCCCGAACCTAGCAATAATATGGTCTCTCACAAACTTACAGACAGTCTTGCTGTCTACGGTTCGGGTTGGGATAGCCTCCACACACCTAGATAGATAATCAACCGCCAACAAAATGTACTCATGTCCTTGACTGTTGGGAAAGGGACCCATAAAATCTATACCCCATGCATCAAAAACATTACAAATAATCACCAGTTGCATGGGCATCTCATCTTTCTGTCCAACTATCCCTCCCATCCTTTGATAGATCGGGCACGACCGTACAAAATCAATAGCATCTATAAATAAGGTCGGCCAATACAATCCACATTGAAGTACTTTGTGAGCGGTTCTCTTCCCTGAATGGTGTCCTCCAGCCTCAAGTGAATGACAATATGTGAGGACACTCTGGTACTCCTCCTGAGGAATACACCTTCTCCAAACACAATCCGGCCCTTCGAAGAAAAGGAAAGGATCGTCTCAGTGGTATCTCCTTGAATCCGACTTCAGTCGGTCAATGTTGCTCCTAGTCCAACCATGGGGAACCTGCTTGGAGACAAGATCGTTCACCATGTTGGCGTACCACGGGAGTGAGTCAATAATACAAATTGACTCGTCTGGGAAGGTCTCTCTAATCCGCTCATAATCAAGAGAATCCTTAAGTTCAATCTGAGAAAGGTGATCAGCCACAACATTCTTCACTCCAGTTTTATCTTTTATATCCAAATCAAATTCCTGGAGGAGTAAAATCCACCTAAGAAGACGCGCCTTCGCGTCCTTCTTTTCCATTAAATATCGAATGGTTGTGTGATCAGTGTAAATTGTCACCTTAGAGCCCAAAATATATGACATGAACTTCTCGAGGGCCCATACTACAGCGAGCATTTCCTTTTCAGTCACTATATAATTCTTCTATATAGGATCTAATACCTTGCTCGTATAGTGGATCGCAAACGGGATCCCCTCTCGTCGTTGTCCTAACACAGCTCCTATAGAGAAATCTGAAGCGTCAGTCATGATCTCAAAGGGGAGAGACCAGTCAGGAGCTTGTAGGATATGCGAGACACAAATCTTCATCTTCAAGAGCTCAAAGGCCTCCAGACACATGTGATCTACAACGAACTCTGTGTCTTTCCCTAAGAGCTCAGTCAGTGGGCGGGCGATCTTAGAAAAATCCTGAATAAATCTCCTATAGAATCCAATATGCCCTAAGAATGACCGCATTGACTTAACGTTGGTAGGTGGATCGAGTTTCTTGATCACCTCCACCTTGGCAGGGTCAACTTCCATTCCCCTTTTGGAGATGACATGCCCCAACACGATACCCTCCGTCTCCATAAAGTGACTCTTCTCCCAGGAGAGTACCAGATTCACCTCTCTACACCTCGTGAGGACTCAGTCCAAGTGTGCTAAACATGTATCAAAAGAATCACCATGGACCGAGAAGTCATCCATGAATACTTCTGAGAAATCTCCCACCATCTCGGCAAATATGGCTATCATGCACCGCTAAAATGTGCCCGGGGCATTGCAGAGCCTGAATGGCATGCGCCTGAATGCATAAGTACCAAATGAACATGTGAATGTGGTCTTTTCCTGGTCCTCAAGTGCTATAGCTACCTGGTTGTAGCCTGAGTACCCGTCAAGAAAACAGAAGAACTCTTTCCCTGCTAGTCTCTCCAAGATCTGATCAATAAAGGGCAAGGGAAAGTGATCTTTCTTGGTCGCAACATTCAGGCACCTGTAGTCGACACAAACGCGCCACGATGTAGGTACTAGTGTCGCGATCTCTACCCCCTCCTCGTTGGTGACCATCTGAATTCCCGACTTCTTCGGGACAACATGAAGCGGGGCCACCCACTTGGAGTCAGAAATAGGGTATATAAACCCTGCTTTGCACCATTTCTCAATCTCGCTCTTCACCACTTCCCGTAGATTGGGGTTAAGTCTCCTCTAGAACTCATGGGAAGGTCTCACATTATCCTCAGTAAAAATGTGGTGCGAGCAAAGAGAGGGATTGATCCCCACGAGATCCGACACTGTCCAGCCTATTGCTTTGCGGTTCCTCTCTAAGACCTCTAACAACCTAGACTCATGTTCTAAAGTCAAGTCTAAGCTAATGATAATAGGATATCTATCTTTGGGTCCCACAAGAAAGGCATACTTGAGTGTAGGAGGTAGTGATTTTAGCTCTGGCAATGTGGTGTCATCGAGTAAATCTGGTTGAATTGAATCTGAATATGGTTCTGTGCTGCATAAAGGTGGGCTCAACTATGTAGGACTCTCCACCAAATTAGAAGTATCGAAAGTTGAATCGTCAAAAATATCCAAACAATCGGCAAAAGCCACGTCCGACTCGTCATCTATGTCCCATGATTGTTCCGAAGGGGATGGAACTGACAGATCCAGATGGATCTCTAAGTCATCATAGGAATAGGTAGATGCATCTCTAACAAGATCAGACAACACATGGCAAACTGCATCATGCACTATGTCCTCTCCAGATGAAAGGGTCTCGCTCTGTCCTGAAGGAATCTGTCCTCAAATCCCAACTGTGCTAATCATTCTGCAATCTGCATATGAAGATGAGTACTATGTGCTACTCTCTGAATCGGGTCGCTAACACTTGGTTTGCTTCATCTCAAGGTTCACCTCTCTTTCTAAAGAACAGAACTTCATCATTCCCGTACCATAATTAAAAGCTGCGCCTGCGATCCTAAGGAAGGGTCGCCCGAGAATGATTTGAGATTCTCTCCAATGATTGGGGCTCTCCTTGCCCAAAACTGTGAAGTCAACCTGATAATTCTGCCCCTCAGTCGAAATACCTACGTACTTCACTTCTCCCTTAGGTCTCTTCACTGAACAATCTGCAAATTGGAGTAAAGCTCTGGATTTGCGAAGTGGTCCCAACTCCAATTTCTGATATAATGCTAAGGGAAGTAAATTGATCGAAGAACCGTTATCTAAGAGTGTGCGTGCAAACACAATGTCGTCAATATGACTCTCCACATAGTGAGCACCCATGTCTCTCTTTCTCCTTGGCAATGTTTGATTCTTGAGACAATAGGTTGTTGCTACTGACAAGATGTGTGTCTTTATATTTCGGTTCTCTTTCTTCCTGCTAACCCTAGTAGGTGTGCATCTCACCTTAAGATATTTTTAGAATGCAGGATGGTTAGCCACATATTCATCAAATGGCACCTTTACAGTGATATTTTCTTTACTAAATCGTGCCATATCGGGGTCATCTTTCTGATTCTTTTTGTTGTGCTTTCCTACCGTAAGAGTATGGGGGAAAGGGATTGAAGCTAGGGAAACAGAAGATGAATAGTCTGAATCATGAACTGAAATATCATTCTTGGCATTAACTGAAACAGATTTCTTCATACATGAATCTTTTTGATGCAACATGGGATCGAAATCAAAACTATCTACTACAGGTTGTGGAATAGAAGCTAGAGTGGTATCCTCCACAACCGGATATGCAAGGTCCTCCGTAGACTCAAAAGAATATCCATGTTGCCGATGCTGCATACGTGCTCTCCTCCTCCTCTCGGCTCCCTGAGTAAAAATCCTCGAATGGTGCTGATGGGGCTCTGAAATATGCTGCCTCTTCTCCTCGTCCTCTGAAGACTCCTCAAGTAGAGCTCCAGAGATGCCCCTCCTCGTGTCCCTCGCCTGATCAGGTACGGTCACGGTCCTTCCGCTCTTGAGTGACATGTGGTTAGCCTCGTCACACAAAAGAATCTCATGTTTAGAACTAGGAGATGTTGAATAGTATACCTGACCAAAGTGCTGCTGAGAATTAGATCGGTTCAGGCTATTGGGGTTAGCCTGAACTTGGGCTGGGATAGAGGTAGAGGATGCAGTCTGCTCGTCTCGCCATCTGGATAGGCGGTTGACATCCACCCGTAAGTCATGAATGTCGTTCCTGTAGGAACGGATCTCGTTGAGTATCTGTTGTTGTATATCCACGGGACTAGATGAAGAAGGAAGTAGATAAAACTGGGAAGAAGAACGGGAAGACTGACCCAGCTGGCCAGGGTACTGCCTTTGCTGATACTATTGGGGTGTCTGCTGAAATTGTGAACCCTGCTGGCTCGCTTGGTAATGGCCCTGTCGGCCATACTGCTGGTACTGTTGTCGCTGCTGCTGGGGTGGCTGGAATCCAGGGCTCTGTTGTGAAGGAGGTGGTGCGGAGGAGAATGCGGTGTTGTGAAAGGTCGGGGGACGATGATAGGTTTGTTGGTCTCCCGTACTTACCTTCCTGGCAGGGTCCTGAGTATACCATACTCCATTCACCTCCCAAACTGGTGGAGGCTCCTCCTGAACTGTCTCTGCTAATAGAGGTGGTTGCTGGAAAGAGTGGGTGTAGGATTGGTCCTGCTCCCACAACTGGGGTTGCCCTGACACCAACTGCTCCTGAACATGGTGAACTCGGTACACAGGAGCAGAGGGTGCAGTCACGGCGGGTATCCTTATCTTAGATACCTTCTCAGTCAACTCCTCCATCTGTTTTGGAAGTTTGGAGACGCTCCGGTCTAACTCATTGATCCTCCTGTTGATCTTCTCGACTACTGTAAGCTTGTCTACAAGGAGTCCCATGCTAGGGATCACGTCCTGAGAGAGATTGACTACAGCTGATTTTCTCCCTCCAAATGAGAATGAACTGGGGGATGATGTATAGGCCCTGCTGGCCATCTGTGAGCGGCTAGTTTCAGCCATCTGCTTGAATACCTTCCAGACGGTATCCGCTCCTCATGATGTATAACTGCCTCCACAAGCAGCACTCACTAAATCCTGCATCTCGGGGTTGAGACCAGTAAAGAACGACTGGACCAAGATGTTATCATCTAGTCCATGACAGGGACACTTCTGCAGGATGTCCTTGAATCTTTCCCAAGCATCACAAAAGGCTTCATGGAGTAATTGGAAAAAACTCGTAATTCGTGTCCTCATCATGTTAGTTCTACTCAAAGGGTAGAACTTCTTCAGAAAAAGGTTCTTGAACTAGGCATAAGTGGTGACTGTAACTCCAAGATTCTCCACCCAGTAGTCAGCTTTTCCACCTAAGGCAAATGGAAGGGCTTTGAGCCTAATATAATCGTGGCTAACATTATGATGTTTGAGGTTAGCACAGATGAGCTCAAAGTCCCTTAGGAATGCATATGGCTCCTCAGAAGTATTCCCATCAAAATGTGGCAGCAGGTTCAGAAAGTGTGGCTTCAACTCAAAATCAACTGTGGGTTTTGCCGGACTCAAGTAGTTATGAATTTGATATTGTTCAGGGTTATATGCCGCATCCATTGGTGGTTCGATCCCAACATTTATCTATCCTAACTGAGCTCTGAGAAGTGTGTGTTACTGCTCAGATGCAGCTAATTTGGCTAGTACCATTCTCATTGGGTCTTCGTGGTTCTCTTCTTCCTCTTCTTTCTTCTTTGGAGGTACTTTTCTTGAATCTTCTTTATGGCCTGAATCAGCAAGGTGTTCTTGATTAGAAGAGGATTTATGAATCAAGATATTCTCACCGAGGCGAAGGTCTTCCTTAGTTAGGTGGGAAGAGAGAAATGGAATGGTTTGAGAGTAACCATCCTGAGAGTGGGTGATCCTGGGCTCAAGAGGGTCATGAGTCTAGGTTGGTCCAAGTTGCGCATGGACCTGTGAAGACATACTTCTTGAAGGGTTCAACGAGAGATTCACAAAGTCCGAATAAATATCCCCCCAATCAGTCATCTTCGATGTCAAAAGAACCGATTAGAACACGATATTCAATGAGGCGCTAGTTCTACGGTGCACGTTAATAATGTACAGAGTAAACTCACACAATAAAAACACAATTCAAACCCTCAATTTCACCAACTCGACACGTGATGGCCGTAAGGGTTCCGCCGAATTATCTTGTCAATTTTAGTTGGTGAGAAATACAATCTTGGAAAGATTAACGAGCTGTTAGGTGCCCGTATTTTCCTACAGACTGGCCCAGTTTGTACGACTAGTTTGACCTACTTTTAGCTAGTATAGGAGTAAGTACGGATCGTATAAATACAGTTACCCATTCCTTGAGGACTAAGGCATCCCCTAAACCTCCTACTCTGCTAAGGAAATCCGGACTGTTTACCGGCTACTCGTAGATCCTCACTGAAGAGTAGCTAATTGCCTAAAAAAAGAACCAGTAGTAAGTAAGAAATCCAGGCTTGGCTCTATCTCACTGAAGAGTAGCTAATCGCCTAAAAATAAAGAACCAGTAGTAAGTAAGAAATCCAGGCTTGGCTCTATCCTAGGGGCGTCTCTCTCTCACTTGCAAATAAAACAAACAATGAGGGCTTTATGCACCCGTGAACAGGGGTTCTTTTTATTCCAATTAATTTTAATTGACCTGCTCAATTCAGTCCCAATTTTAGAGTTAGGTTATCACTTGAAATTTAATCTAAACACACAAACACGTCTACCGTCCAGTCCTAATTTCCTTATTGATCTTAAGTTGTAAAATAAGAGGGGAATCAGAAATCAGAATGCAAACGTGAAACGATGATGCATGCTTAGAAGAAGGTATACTTACAGTGAATCCCAACACTCTTCATGTGTTATGCAAAACTGAATTTGTAAAGTTTACACTAAATGCATGCAGATCGAGAAAATCGCACCTAAACAGTATATTATTAGTAGGGAAGAATTGATTTAATTTTGAGCTAAGTAGTACGTATCTATGTGTGTCTCATTATGAATCTTATAAGATATGTGAATCTTCTAAGATATGTGTGGCCTAAATTACGATGGGCACAAACAAATTTGATTCTAAACTACCGTGTGCCTAATCCTTAAATTCGCCACTCAAGTTGAGCCCCACCCTCACCGGAGAGTGAAATAAGTCTCGACACACCACAAATAATGTCCAAGTCTCTTTACACGCGCGGGCTCTCAAACAAGAGCCGCTATAAATGAGAAAGTTATCTAAATAATTACAACAATTACAAAAACTCTCTCAAAAATAAATAAATTCTTCTTGATCTTCAGCAGTCAGCGCGCATCACGTCCGTCGATCTCCGATGCACTCCAAGTCCACCGGACCCTCGCAAGGAAAATAAGATTTATATTAGAGAGATAAAAACAAAATATATACAAGAATATGAAGAGAAATAATTTAAAGAAAATGGATTAATTACAAGTGGCTCGGGGGTCAGACTACCTGAGTAAGTGAAAATCTAAATCCAAATTTTTTTAATTAATTCCTATGTCGTTTGCCTCTCCGGCAACGACGCTATCTGGTGAATCACAAAATACGTATTTTAATTTATGTACGTTGTAGTATGTGTACTTAGCGATTCAAACAGAACCGAGAGAAGATCTCCGTGAAGAGTGTCTCGGCTTAATTTGTATCCCGGGCAAGTCCGGGGGTGAATACAGGGAGGTAAAGGAACAACTTTGGAATTAATTCAAAAAATTAAGAACTTGATTTTCAGTGTGAATATTTTTTTATACTTTTTTATGCAAAAAGAAAATGAGAATGCAAATGCATGCGGATTAAGTTAATGAAAAAGCAAACAACTTAGCTAAATTAATTTTAATCTGAAATTAATCCAATTTAGCCAAATTATATTTTTCAGTAAACTTAATCCAATGATGAATGCAACATATATTATTTTGTAATTTTATGGTTTAAAATGCAATAATAAAAAAATGCACACTTTTATGGGTTTTTTCACAATTTTTCACACAAATAGTAATCAAAATCATTAAAAATTTACTAAAATGAAAACATGATGCAATGATACTACAGTAATATTTTTGGAATTTTTTGATAAAATATGAAGTTTTTATGTATTTTTTTACTGAAAACAGAGCAACATTGAGTAATTAATTCTTAAAAAAATACATATTAGCAAATAAGGTAGAGAGCGAATTATCTCATATAAGTATTTTCATATGGAATCCAAGAGACTTGAAATTTCGCAAAAATGATATACATAGATTTAATTAAAAATCAAATACTAAAATCACTACACAACTTATTTTAGGCAGAAGACATCTCTATTTTAGATGAAATTTGGATAGTAATTCAGTCACATATAAAGGCATCATATCTAATTTTTGTGGAATTTTTAAAGCAACTACGTGTCAGATATGTATTTAAGAGTACAGAATGGGTAAAATATGCAGAATTTCAGTTAGACAATTTTAATTAATTACCCAAATATCAGAAAAATATAAATAAATATCCACAAGGTAGAGAATTAGTTGCTCAACATCAAGACATTTTTCATTGAAGAAAAGGATGCAATACAGGTGTGCAAATTAAGATGCGAACATAGGGTTGTCTTTGCAAATTCAGAAAGCAATATTTACAACAAAATATGTACAGGGACTGACTTGTAATTATAAAAACATGTAATAAAGAAAATGCAATTTTTACATTAAAAAAATAAGAAAAAGTAAGTAGAAGACCTTCTTCCCTGGGAAGGCACGAAGGTGGAGAGGTGGAGCCAACGGCGGGGGCGCGCCGCGCGTCGACGGCGAGAAGGGGTGGCAGCGACGCGCACGCGGCCGCAACGGAGGGTGGAGGCGTAGTGGAGGACGATTGCGGTGAAAGGCGGTGCGGCTTCAGCCGCTGGGGCGGAGGAAGGGGGTCACCGTGCGCGGCCTAGCTGGAGGTGCAGCTGGCGGAGATGGCCGCAGGCAACGCGACTGGCTGCTGCCGTGTACGGGCGGCCGTAAGAAGGAGGCGGGCAGAGGAGGCCGCGCGACGACGATGCTGGCTGGGGCGGGACGGGCGGCCTCCCACCAGTTTCCTCTTTTTTATTTTTTTTAATTCCTTTTTTTTGTTATATTATTTTCTTGTTTCAGATTTTATTTTTTTTTAATTTTCTTTAATCAGGGAATGAAATGAATGTGGAATGTGATGATGGTGGTGTATGATAAAGATAAACAAATGGAGGATGTGTGGTGATATGATGTGCTAAAAAATGTAAACATAAAAACGATGTAAATAATGAAATGACAAATTACCTACAATGGAAGCGGACGCCTATGATGTGCTCACGAGAGCACGGTCTTCGCTCGAATCGCCGGCGAGCGATGAGCTTGAGCAGCGCATGGATGCGGCTGCGATGTTGGCCAAAAAGCCAACGGATCTCACCGAAGAGAGGGCTGTCGTCGCTCGATCGCGGTTGCATCGCTGTCACCGATTCAACTCCAGGAACTAGGCTCTCATCACATAAAGATGGATCCAAAGCAAAAATGAGAAGATTGAGATGTATGTAAAGAGAGAACATGAGAAGTTATTAAAGTGGTGGAGTTGAATGGGAGGTTGTATTATTAATGGAGTGGAAAGGGAAGTTGTTAAAAAATGATGGAATAATGGAGTTCAATTGGTGGTTATTATAGAGAATGGAGATTAAAATAATAAATAAATAAATAAAGTAGGCTACTTTAAAAGAGAAAATAAAATAAAGAGAAGAAAAAGAGGGGAATTTACAAAAGAAGACATACAACATGTACATTTTTTGTTTGCTTTTCTAATTTATATTTTTTGTCTTTTTAATAAGGGATATTTACAACAGAAAAATATGTTAAAACAGTAGAATCAAACTACAACGCAACAATGAATTTTTTTTGGATTTTTAGTAATTGAGAAAGATAAAATAAAAATGAAGAAAGAATGAATATATACATAATATACAATGTACATCTAGGTCCCAAAATTCAACTTTTACAAATGAGCTCCGATTTTAATGAAACCACTTCCTTTGGATAGATAATTTTCTAACTTGAACTTTAAAAGTGAGTTTGGTGAATTTGGAGTTCATACAGAGCGGGAATTTGGCTGGGAAGTTGGACTTTATGGCTTTTTCTCTTTGGGATCTAGGAGCATTTATTTAAGCTAAAATGTATTTTGTATTTTTGTATTTTTATATACATTTTTATAAACAAGTTAGAGAAAGAATTAGCCAAAAAGGATTTGAAATAAAATTATTAAAAATACATGAAGTTTTTAGTTATTTACAAGTATAAAACTCCTTTATTTTTGCGTCTTTTTATTGTTAATTTATTTTGTACAATCCAATATACAATAATTATTGTGTTTTATTTACAAGAGTCATTTAGTTAATTTAATGATTTTATGGACATTTATTTGAGATTTTACTCAGGGATTTTGCTAAGATCAAGATATTGAGATGATGAATCGTGGATTCATCAATGGGCTCTGCCACCGCCTCACGCTCCTTGGCCTCGTATGGCCTCCGCCACCATCGTCCGCCTGCCGCCCGATCAACTGCCATTGGATCAAGGTCCAGCCCTTGATTCTACGGACCACGTTCCGCCACGCACCCTCCATCTGCCACCTAGGCTCGGGTCGACCGAGCCTCTGCTTCGGGTCGACCGAGCCTCATCCCTGTAACCAAGTCCCTACCTCAGGTCGACAGAGCCTCAGCCCCGCATCCGAGCCTCCATAGCGTACTTGCCTGGCATGTGCGACCTTGGAGAAATTGCACCAGGAACCTTCAAGTTTCAAGAAATCGCAAGAAGCCCTCACAGCTGATGTCATTGTCATGTGTGTTGCACATGTCATTGGAAAATTTATGCGCAGGCCCTCCAAAAGTTCTTTATCTATAGAAAGACCCCTACTTAGGGAAATTTGCAGGGAAACCCCTTTGGATTTTGTTATTTACAGATAAGTCCCTCTAGGGACCTCTTTGAAGGAAAAAGTTTATTTTATTTACATTTTAGTCCCTACAATTTCATTTGAACATATCATTTTCATCTGAAATCCATTTTTAGCATATAATATGTCGTTTTGAAGCTATTTTCATACTCTATCATTTGGCATAGTTTGCAGACATATCTGAGGCTACTTAATAAGATTTATTAATTGAGGATTTATGTTGACAAATGCAGGATGATTATTGATATTTTGCATTACATTTTCATTGAGAAATTAACGTTTTATTTTACAGGGATTTGATTGAGGATTTGATGGTTTTGAATTGGAAATCTTGAGGATTTAATCTTTGTAGGGGATTAGTTAAGATTTATTCCTTTATTATTATTGTTGACTATTTGAGGAATTAAATCGTAGAAATTTTGAGGCCAAATATCCTTCTTCTAAATTATTATCGATTGATCTATTTACATGACGCACTGGAATTAATTCGAATAAATCTTGAAATTATTCGATCTGTGATAGTTTTTGAGGACTTGTTGATCATATTATTTGAGGACTCAAATAATGTAAAATCACAGATCTTGCGCTCATCTGCTCTATTTATTTCTCATTGCATTTTTCATCAATATATTTTCTCTTTATTTTCTGACACAGAAATTAATCGAACATTTAATTTTAAATTACTTTAAGATAATGCAACTAAAAATTATCGTTCCCTGTATTCGACCTTGGTAGACTTGCCAAGTAAAAAATACTCCACAACATTCAAAGATTGTGGTTTTTGTTGAAATGTTTTTCTCCTCCTATATATAATTCTCTATTATTAAAGAGGCAAAATCATCGTTCATCAAATGGTGTCATTGCCGGGGAACGGTGCATTTTTAGGGTTTTAAATTATTTTCTATAATTATTTTTTTGTGAAAATAGTTTTTATGTCATTTTTTATTTTCTACATTTTTTGCAATTTCTCTCACTTTTGATACTAACCATGATTTCTCTCTTCGCAGATTACTCAGAGAAAAATTTTGAATAAAATTCAAGGGGTTTGTGAAGAAGACTGGATTTTAATTTTATGTGAGAGAGTTAGTTTAGTTTAATTTTCTACATTATTCTCAGGGCCCCTCTCTCTGAACCCTTGTAATAATTCGGACTGGACTTCTTTGTGGTGTGTCGGGTCTATTTCAACACCTTATGTGTGGTTGGGACCCGACTTGAGTGGCGTAGGAATTAGGCACATATACGCTTGCTTAATTATTCTTGATTGTGCTCGTAACTCTTAGGCCATACTTTCACTAATTATACGCACAATAGATCGTTCAACATTAGCCAAATTGAAATCAATTCTTCCCGCTAATAGAACTATCTGCCTAGGGTGTTTTCTCTCTGTGCATATCATTAATGTAAATTTAAATTCCTTGTATTGCATCTCGTATGAAGAACGTGAGGAATAACTGTAAGTATTCTTCTTAAGCATGCATCATTGATTTACTCTTGCTTTGGCTTTTTTGATTCTCCCTCCTCGATTTTACAACTTAGGAATTAAAGGAATTGGGACTGCTCATTAGGCGTGAATTTCTGTGCTCACCTAAAACTTCAGTGATAAAACAGGGACTGCTAATCAAGGCAACTGTACATAAAATTTACATAAAATTAACCATTGTGTCTGGTAGAGGTTAACCCACTCATTGTTTGTAAGGACAAAGATCGCACACACTTAGGACAGAGCCAAAAATCGAAAATTTTTACTCCGAGTACTATTTTTAGAAACAACTGGTAACTTCTCAGTGAGGGGTTCGGGTAGCTGTTTTACAGTCTGACTTCCCTTAGCAGAGTGGTTGGTCTAAAGGACACTGTGAAAGGCTCCGTCCTCAAGTAACACGGATAGCCATCTAACGGTCCGTACTTACACCCGTACTGGCTGAAAGTGGATGCAACTAGTTGTATGAACTCGAGACAGACTTCAGGAAAATATTTCAACACCTAACAGCTCTGCTTAAATTTTCAAGATTGTTTTGTCATTAAATTAAAATTGAAAAGATAAGTCGAGCCCTAACATGCCATCACTAGTGTTGAGTGGGTGAATTGTCGAGTTTGATTTGTGTTTGTTTTGTGTGAGTCTTCTGTACATTTGTATGCTCCGTGGATATCTCTTTGTGCTCCAAACTACTCCATTCATCCAAGATGGATTCTTCTGGAGTTCTTCGTGTGGATTTTGTAAATAAATCCCCGAGCTCCTCAAGTAACTCATCTCCTCAGTTCTGAGATGTCCCTCTTCTCGAATCCCCATGGTATGGAGACGACCCTTTTCTCCTAACCATGATTCACCCCACACCTATGGGGATTAGTCAAACCACGTCTAACCCTCTCTCCTACTCCCTTCCTGCCAAAGAAACTTGCATCTTTGGCAGAACCCCTAAATCTTCCGAGTATGAGCCTAACTCAGATTTGTGTGCATCTAAAGGTGAAGAAGAAGACAAGATGCCTCCAAAAAGGACGATAACGACAATGTCCTCATTCGTGCACTTTTGGCTAGAATAATTGCTACCGAAAACACAATGAACTCCTTAGAGCAGGCAGAAATGCAAAAAGGTGAGGTTGTTATGGAAGATATGTACCTTCTTGAATTAGATGAAGATTATAATTAGTTGAGGCAGGTGCCCCCCGAGGATGCGTTCGAACACAAACCATATTTTCTCGCATTGTTGCCTAAGTTCGAAGGGAATAATCATGAAGAACCATACATCTTCCTCCGTGACTTCGAGCTAGTCTGTGCTAACCTATGCCACCCTAGGGTTAGTCAAGACTACATAAGGCTGAGAGTTGTCCCCTTCGCCTCGACTGATAAGGTAGCTTACTGGTCGAAGAACTTAGGGGAAGTGGTAACAACATGGGTCATCTTCAAGACATTATTCTTAAAGAAATTCTACCTAGTAAGTAGGATTAATCAAATGAGGATCAAGCTCACGAGCTTCACTCAACACCCAAGTGAGCCATTCCATGAAACCTGGGAAAGGTTCACAGACCTAATCCAGAAATGTTCATGACACGGGATAAGCAAAATGATGTTGGTCCAAAGTCTTGTCAATGGAGTGAACCCTGAGACCCAAGGGCTAGTGAGTGCATCTTGCGGAGGAAGCTACATGGGGCGCCACGAGGACACCGTCTACAAGGTATTCGAGAGACTTGCTGAATCCAGTCGTGCACAGACCACCAGCCGGGCTTACATAGCCGTCTCTAAGAAGATGATGAATAATCTAACGATCGATCAGAGCACTGACATGGGAATAATAGCCGATAAGCTAACTATGGTCGAACAGATTTATAAGAAGGTGGACGAACTCCATAAATCATCTGATATATAGAAATTAGATAAATTGCCTAAGCAAATGTAGGAACTGGCTGACAGGGTATCTAAGATGCAAATAACTCCGCTGACTTCACCCCCTGCCCCCATACACCAAATTCACTACATTCAAGGGCAAGGGGTAGGGCAACAGAGCTATTGGGTTGGAGACCAAGTCTTTTCCCATCAAACCGAAGAAACCTCCACTCAAACTATTTACGAGGAACCTCTACAAGTCATGGAGATAAATGAAGTCCGGTATAACCTAGAACCTGTCAAGTGATCGGATCCAAACTCTACTCCAAACCCTCATCCTCCACAAGATCAACCCACCAACCTTAGTAGCAGCAGCGTCAACAATACCGTACAGGTTATCAGAACCCGTAACCACAGCAGCAGTAGTATCAACGCCAGGGCCAGCAAGGCTAATTCAGACAATATCAGCAGCCTCATGCCAAGCAGGGCCAGGGTCCAACTCTTCTTCAATCTCTCCTAAACTCCAGTGAGTGTTGAACAAACTTCATGATATGAGAGTCGACATCAATCGACTCTCTCGAAGGAGAGACGAGGTGACTGTACCCCAAATCGTGATTCCAGCCCAAGTCCAGGCTAATCCAAATAGCCTCAGACAAAATCAAGTATTAATCTCTGAATGTTCCTTACCTGAATTCAAGATCTTTCCACATGATGATGCTTATCATATTTCTCTTAGGATTGGAAAGATCGTAACCATGCCTGATCGAGCAAAGGAACACGGTGACATAGCCCTAGTGTCTACAAATTCACACAATCCTGGGGGAATTGAGGAGGAGAGGCATGATGAGGAGAAAGAAGAAGTCCCACCCACACCACCCATCAAACACTACACCACTTAGGACCATGGAGAGTCAAAATCTGAGTCTGACGAAGATGCGTCACCAAGACATCCGTAACAGTTGACCACCAATTTACTTGTTTCGGTCAGTCCGAGTCCTGTAAATATGTTTAATTCCTCATTCAATAAAAGTGATGTTTTTTATCGCAATGAGTCCATTCCTCCCCCCGTACTCTTACGGTAGGAAAGAAGAAAAACATAAAAACCAAAAAAATGATGAAGAGATGGGATGGCCCACATCTATAGATAAAACATCAAGGTCACTCTGTCCCTAAATGAGATGATAGAAAGAGACTCGGCTTTTCGAAAATACCTTAAGGTGAGATGCACAATGACAAGGGCCATAAAAAAGAACCTAGCCGAACAAAGAAGCGCGTACTCTCTATTGCTACATCTTGCCTGATAAAAAATGAGGTATCAAGAAAGAAGAGAGACATGGGTGCTCACTTTATCACTAGCCAGATCAACGAAATCAAGTTTGCTCGAACACTATTAGACAATGGATCCTCCATCAATCTCATGCCCACAGCTCTATTTGAGCATCTAAATCCAGGTCCTCTTGAGAAGTCTATAGTCGTACTTCAATTCGAAAATACATCAACTAAGAGACCTAAGGGGGAGATATGAAATGTTTTCATCAACATAGAGGGAATTACCCAGTAGATTTCACAATACTTGACATGGATGTCCCTAAAAATTTGAAAGACTCTGATATGATACCAGGGCGGCCCTTCCTTAGGACCGCGGGAGCTGTATTTGATTACACATCGGGGAGAATCCAGTTTGGAAAAGTTGAACTTAAAATGAAGCAAACTAGGTTTCAATGACCTGACGCTGAGTCTAGCATCGAGTCGGAAAACTCAGAACCTGAGGCAGAAAATACGGAAGCAACAGTTGGGCCCTGGAGACAGAACCCAACCCAATGATAGAATCACTCTCATCTGAAGAGGACATTTTTGATGATCTAGTCTGTTGGCTCATCCATGCATCTACCTATACTCCCGGAGACTCAGAGGTCCCTCTTGACCTATCAGTCCATTCTCCTTATGGACAATCCAAGAGTGAGGTACACAAATCGGACACGGTGCTTGCTGCACCAAATTCCATCTTTAGCGATCCAAACCCCGAAACAATTAAGATGGTGCCCAATAATGATATACAACAAACATCCACATCACAATCAGAATCAGCAATGATAGAGCTAGATTTTGTAAATGATACAGACTTACCCGAGCTCAAACCATTGCCCCCTACTCTTAAGTATGCCTTCCTTGTAGGAAATAAGGGACAGTTTCCGGTCATCATCAGTTCACATCTGACCGAAGAATAGGAGATCCGCATGCTTAAAGTTTTAGAGAAAAATCACAAGGCTATAGGCTGGAGATTGTCTGATCTTCCAGGGATTAACCCAGCCTTTTGTTCACACTATATTTACCTTGAGGATAATGCTAAACCCTCCTGTGAATACCAATGTAGGTTGAATCCAAATTTACGGGAAGTGGTTAAGACTGAGATCGAAAAATGGTGTAAGGTTGGTTTCATATATCCCATCTCAGTCTTCAAGTGGTTGTCGCCTTTGCATGTTGTCCCGAAAAAATCAGGACTTCATATTATCACCAACGAGGGAGAGGAGAACAAGACACGGGTACCCACGTCGTGACGTGATTGTGTGGATTACAGGTGCCTGAATGCCGCAACAAAAAAGGACCACTTTCCGCTGCCTTTTATTGATCAAATTTTGGAGAGATTAGCAGGAAGAGAATACTTCTGTTTCTTGGATGACTACTAGGGCTACAATCAGGTGGTCATCACCCTGAGGACCAGGAAAAGACTACTTTTACATGTCCTTTCAGCACTTACACATTCAAGCGTGTTCCTTTTAAGCTTTACAATGCCCCCGGCACTTTTCAGTGGTGCATGATTTTGGTTTTTGCCGAAATGGTTGGAGATTTCCTGGAAGTATTCATGGATGACTTCTCTGTCCGTGGTGATTCATTTCAGGATTGCCTAGCACACCTAGATCGAGTGCTTCAAAAATGTAGGGAAGTAAATCTGGTGCTCTCTTGGGAGAAAAGCCATTTCATGGTAAAAGAGGGCTTTGTATTGGGGCATGTCATCTCCAAGAAGGGAATGGAGGTTGACCCTGTCAAGGTGGATATGATCAATAAAGTCGAGCCACCTACCAATGTTAAACAAGTGCGGTCTTTTCTGGGGAATGTCGGATTTTATAGAAGATTTATTAAGGATTTTTCAAAAAAAAATCCGACCGCTAACTGACCTCTTAGGTAAATACACCGAGTTCCTAGTAGATCATAAGTGTCTTGAAGCCTGTAAACTGCTCAAAAAAGAGGATCATTGAGACTCCCATCCTACAAGCCACGACCGGTCTCTTCCCTTCGAGATCATGAAAGACGCTTCAGACTTCGCAGTGGGGGGGTATGTTAGGACAAAGAAAAGATGGAATCCCATATGTTATTCGCTATGCAAGCAAAGTTTTAGATCCAGCTCGGAAAAGTTACACTGTGACCGAAAAGGAAATGCTTGCAGCAGTCTTTGCCTTGGAGAAATTTTGATCTATACTTTTAGGATCTAAGGTGACAGTTTACACGGATCATTCTGCCATTCGATACTTAATGATGAAAAAATATGCCAAAGCATGTCTCCTAAGATGGGTACTCTTCCTTCAGGAATTCGAATTGGAGATTAAAGATAAACCTGGAGTTAAGAATGTTGTGGCTGATCATTTATCATGGACCAAACAAAACAAAATCCCTGAGATTGAATCCATCCGTGAAACCTTCACAGACGAGTCAATTTCTGCTATTGATTCTCTTCCATGGTATGCTAACATGGTGAACTATCTTATCTCCAAGAAAGTCCTCCGGTGTTGGCCCAAGAATAGAATCGATCGTCTCAAGTTGGAAGCCAAACATTACCATTGGGAGGATCCGTTCCTTTTCTTTGATGGACTGGATTGTATATGGAGAAGATGTATTCCTCAGAAGGAATACCAAAGCGTCCTCAATCTCTATCATACCTTGAAGGCAGGAGGACATCACTCCGGGAAAAGGATCGCTGAGAAGATACTACATTGTAGATTTTATTGGCCGACCTTGTTTAAGGATGCCTATAAGTAACCATTGGTCCCAAAGATGCCATGCCTATGCAACCAGTGATCATTTGTGATGTATTTGATGCATGGGGCATTGACTTAAAGGGCTCGTTCCCTAATAGTCAAGGATTTGAATATATTCTTCTCGCGGTAGATTATTTATCTAGGTGGGTGGAGTTTATCCCTGCTCGAGCAGCAGAGAGCAAGACTGTATGCAAGTTTTGAAAGATTGTGTTATTTCGAGGTTTGGAATCCCTAAGGTATTAATACTGATGAGGTTCTCCACTTTGTTAATCGGGAGGTGAAGAAGTTGACTAAGGAATACGGCATCGATCACCATGTTGCTAGTCCTTACCATCCACAATCAAATGGCATGGCCGAGGTGTCAAACAAGGAGGTCAAAGGAATTTTACAGAAGCTAGTCTGCCATGACAGAAAGAACTGGTCCCAACTCCTGGACGAAGTTCTATGGGCTTACTGGACGACTTACAAGACCCCATTGGGCACCTCCTTATTTTGAATGGTATATTGAAAGCCGTGTCATTTGCCCACGGAACTCATGCATAAATCAGAATGGGCAATCAAAAAGATCAATTGGAACTATCACCAAGGAAAGAAGAACATAGATATGGATTTGAATGAACTATCCAAAATCATGCCTATGAAAACAACACCATTTACAAGGACATGGTGAAGAAATGGCACGACAAGAACATCCGAACAAAGACCTTTGTCCCGGGTAGAAAGTATGGTTATTTAATGCAAGATTGAAATTTTTCCAAGGTAAATTAAAATCCAAATGGACGGGACCCTTCATCGTGAGAGAGGTGCACAATAACGAAAGTGTTGAGATCTCAAAGACAGCAGACAGCATGCAAATTTCTATAGTCAATGGTCAGTTGTTTAAACATTTTGTCGAATCAAGTGACCAGTTAGTGCAAGTAGAGTAGATCTCCTTCATTCAGGGCACTGTATTAGACGAAAAACTCAAGCGTACCGGATGAAACACCTATTCCATAAAAAATCCATCAATCTTCTGTAGATCCATCACTCCGTTCATCTCCTCAGTTCCCCACCTGTAATTACTTCCCATACCTAGGCTGACCTAAGCCAAGTATAAGGGGATCAGTACCATTATGTATACTTTACTTCTATTCTTCTTGCCTCATCTATACTTAGTAGGAGCTATGTCTACATTTCACTTTGTACCATGAGAACATAACACTAGCTAAGTATAGGCGGGGTGTTTGTATATATTCTACATACTTTATCCATAGCTCGTACTTTAATGGTCTTCACCTAACATCAGGGATGGGTACAAGTAGTGTATATTATGTATATTATACCAAATTCTTTCTGTAAATAATACATGTATTTCAAAAAAACAAAAAACAAAACAACAAAAACAAAATAATAAAAATCTTTTTGCATAAAAAAATCATCACTCATGATCTTGCATTTCATCAAGCATCTCATGCATTCCTTGGTTGGTATATTCCTAATGGATTCACTATCACTCAAGGCCTGAGCATTTTGAAGACACTTGATTTCTGAGATCTTGAGAGCTTTAGTTAGCCAGACTTAGTCATTAGGGTTTTGAAACTTAATAATCCACACTTCCCTAGTTTGAAAGATTTGAGCGCTATATTGTACTCTTCATCTCTACCTTCTAAAGAATATGATCAGCACAACACATTCACAACTGCATGATTGATGAGATGAGTTGAGTTATCACTTGAGGAACTAGGACTAGAGATTTGAGTCTAGACCTGATCTAATGATGCTCGAGGACGGGATAAAGTTAATGAAGGCTTCAAGAAACTTGAATGTCAGCAAAACCCTAGCCAGTATGTGAACAAGTTCATATACTATTTCTTAATATTTACCTATGTGCTAGGGTGTGATGAAACTAATTTAATTGTTGATCAGTGTGCGACAACTCCTGGTAAAAGCAGTGGAGCTAGCCAAAAAGAAAAGAAAGAAATTCAAAGAAAAGCTCTATCCTTTAAAGTTAAATTACAAAGAGCTTCCACCAAAGGTGAGCGCTCACTCCTAAACATTTTCAAAGTGTCCACTTGAACCAAACACTTCTAGGACCAAGGAGTCATGATAGCACCATAAAGGGCTCTGCATCGTATAGTGATACAAGTCTGGGTGTTGAAGGTATCTTAGATACTCAAAAGAGACACACCCTGGTGTCAAAAGATACATTGATCAATAAAAAAATACAGGTGTTGAGTAATAAGGTACTCGAGTGGCTCCTTGTTCCAATGTGAGGGAGAGAAAATTATACACAATCACATGCCCTCCATCATCTGGTCGTCCACCTACACTTTCAAGTCTGACAAACTAATGAGACGGTGCATTGAATGCAAAAACCAACTTATTCCCTAGTGTTGAGGATTAGGTCTAGAGGAGAGTCCCTTGGACTAAAACTTTGGGTGATGTCTTGACTCGACTCTCATGAATGCAGCACATTAAAAGTCATATCCTTATATTATATGTACAAACGGGGAGTCTCATAAATAGAGAAGTTGGATTTCTTTTGATTAAAGTGTGGTTGAGCTCAGAATTTTAGGATCACTCAAATTAAGGATCTTTGGTGAATTGAGCCTTGAAAAATCACACACCGATTAGGGATTTATCCAACTAAGTCATTCATTCATTAATGCTCGGGGACGCATGGTTTAAGTATAGGGGTATGATGAATCTCGTATTCATCATGCTAAAATTGGTCTATTAGGCTCTGTTCCCCAAAGTTCATATGCATTTAATAATTAATATAGCATCATTAGCTTTCATATATGTGTTAATAATATTCGCATTTCATCATACATATTTGCATAAAGTGTAAATAGGCCTAAAAAGCTGCTAACTTCTCTTATTTTTAATTAATTCATCCTAACTCCGATTGATCGCCTCCATTGTGTAGATATTACTAATAAGAATAAATAATTGCTAACTTAAATAAGTGCCAAACAATCCCAAAACCAAATTTCACATCTGACGGGCTAAAATGCGTGTATCTCCCTCATACAGTGTCTAATTTTGGTCTACTCACTTTTAATGTACACCACTTTCAAATATCGTCAAAACAAGACCAATTTCATAAAAGTCGGAGCTCATATGTGAAAGTTGGGATTGGGCCTCTTTTGCGCATCTTATCTTTTTGCTATTTTTGACCTGAGTTTTTATGTACATAATTAATACTTTTAATTTTATTTCTTTTCCATTTGTATTCTTTGATAAAAGTTTTATTAAGCGATACAAAAATCCAAATCTAGATCAAGAATGAAATCAAAGAAACTGACGGAGTCCAAGTGTCCGTTGTGAGTTTGTACAAAATTTGCTTATTTTGTACTTCTATTTTATTTCCCTATTTTCTTACTTATTAAAAATCCAAAAAAAATATTTAGTGTGTAATTAGTTTTCTTGTATTTTATCATATTTTTTCTAGAGATTTTGTCCTTTTTAAAAACCACTAAAAATTTACAAAACCTCAAAAGCCAGTTTTCTATACACATGGAGAACCACCAAAAATATCACTTTGCACAGATGGCCTCTTTTGATCATAGTCACTTCATGAAAGTTGTAGATCTCGTCGAGACGAACGACTTTTGTGAAAAAACTTTTCGATCTAAGATATCCTAATATTTCTTTTCTATTTTCTTCTCTCTTTTATTTTTTGATTTTTTTTGGGTGATACGTGGCAGTCCCTGGGCATGCCACGTGGCACCCCCACCTCACCCCACTCTTCTCTCCTCTATCCTCCCTAGGTTACGTGCCCAGCATGTGATCCCTCTCTACTCCCCCTTCCAGCCGTTGACCCCACTCCTCTCCCCTGCAACGTCTCTGCATTCCTCTCCCATAACCTCCAGCACTACCTGCATATAATAACCCCCACCAGCCCCTCCTCCTCAATCGTTCTCCCTCATCGTAACCAGCCTCTCCTCCTTCCCATAACGCCTGCTGCACCTCCCTATAAAGCTCTATCGCATGCCACCCCTGCAGCCCCATCTGCTGTCAGAAGCAGAACATCCACCTCGACAGTGACAGAGGCAATTCGGTCGAATCTTCCTGCAGTGAGATCCAAGGCCTTGCAGCCCCATCGCAGCCTCCCCCCCCCCGAGGCCTGCTCCTGCTCCAGTCGAGCAACCGTCGAGCACCGTCTCCTTCCCATGTATTTCCTCTTCCCACTCTCTCTCTCTCTCTCCCTCTCGCTTACCTCCTTTCTTCCATCACCCCCACGCAACTCTACTTGACCCCTTCGACCCTCACCATTCAACGCCACCTCAACCTCCGGCCTTGCACAGGCCAGAGCCCTGCTCGCCTGCTCGCCCCTCAGAGCCTTCGTCGTCGCGGCTCCCCACCACTGTCGCAACTAGCATCCATTCCCTTGTGACGGTAGCCAGGACCCACCTTCGACTGCCGCAGCTGCCGCTCGTCCGCCACGACCCGCTACATACTCCATCATGCCTCTGTCCTGCTATGCATGTGCCTCGATGATCGATCAGCTGAGCATGTGGTTTAATTTGTGTTTGTTGTAATAGGGGTACTTAGCGAATCAGTCAGAATCGAGAAAATATCTCCGTGAAGAGTGTCTCAGCTTTAATTTATATCATGGGTAAGTTCGGGGTCAAACACAGGGAGGTAAAGGAACAACATCGGGTTAATTCAAAAACTTAGGTCTAGGTTTTCAAATGGTATTTTTTTAAGTTTTTTAATGTAAAAACAAATGCAAATGCGGATGAATTAAGGTAACAAGAAAACACACAACGTAGCCAAATTAATTATAATGTCAAATTAATCCAATTTAGCGAAATTGTATTTTTCCTAGAAACTTAATCCAATGATGAATGTAGAACACATTTTTTGGAATTTTAGGAATTAAAATGCAATAAGGAAAATGAACACTTTTTATGGGTTTTTTTCGCAATATTTCACACAAACAGTATGCAAAAATTATGAAAAAATTAATGAAAATAAAACATAATGAAAGGATGCTACACTAATTTTTTTGAATTTTTCTGACAAATATGAACTTTATACGGATTTTTTAATGAAACCAGAGAGATAATGAGTAATTAATTTCTAATAAATCCACACTATCAAAATAGCTAGAGTGCGAATTATCTCAAAAAGGTATTTATATATGGAATTAAGGAGATTTGAAATTTTGCAAAATGGATGTGTGTAGATTTAATTAAAAATCATTAACTAAAATCATTCTACAAATTATTTAAGGCACAGGACAATTCCAATTAAGATGCTTAATTGCCCATTCAGATTTGTGAATCAGCTCTGTGGGCAAATGACATGGCTTGCCATAGATCTTTCTGAACGGTGAAATACCCAATGGTGTCTTATAGACTGTCCTATAGGCCCACAGAACTTGGTCCAAGAGCTGGGACCAATTCTTCCTATCGGGACGAACCAACTTCTGCAAAATACTCTTTACCTCTCTGTTCGAAACCTCTATCATGCCATTGGACTGTGGGTGGTAAGGACTAGTAACTCTATGTTCAAATCCATAGTCCTTAGCTAAAGATATCACATCTCGATTCACAAAGTGGCAACCCCAACTGGTATCAAAACTTTTGGCACCCCGAACCTAGCAATAATATGGTCTCTCACAAACTTACAGACAGTCTTGTTATCTGTGGTTCGGGTTGGGATAGCCTCCACCCACCTAGACAAATAGTCAACCGTTAACAAGATGTACTCATACCCTTGGCAGTTGGGAAAGGGTCCCATAAAATCTATGCCTCATGCATCAAAAACATCATAAAATAATCACCAGCTGCATGGGCATCTCATCTCTCTGTCCAACTATCCCTCCCATCCTTTGGCAAATCGGGCACGACCATACAAAATTAATAGCATCTCGAAACAAGGTTGGCCAATAAAATACACATTGAAGTACCTTGTGAGCGGTTCTCTTCCCCAAATGGTGTCCCCTAGCCTCAAGTGAATGACAATATGTGAGGACACTCTGGTACTCCTCCTGAGGAATACATCTTCTCCAAACACAATCTGGTCCTTCAAAGAAAAGGAAAGGATCGTCGCAGCGGTATCTCCTCGAATCTGACTTAAGTCGATCAATGTTGCTCCTAGTCCAACCATGGGGAACCTGCTTGGAGACAAGATAGTTCACCATGTTGGCATACCATGGGAGTAAGCCAATAACACAAATTGACTTGTCTGGGAAGGTCTTCTCTAATCTGCTCATGGTGAGGAGAATCCTTAAGTTCAATCCGAGAAAGATGATCAGCCACAACATTCTTCACTCCAGGAATATCTTTTATCTCCAAATCAAATTCCTGGAGGAGTAAAATCCACCTAAGAAGACGCACCTTCGTGTCCTTCTTTTCCATTAAATATCGAATGGATGTGTGATCAATGGAGATTGTCACCTTGAGCCCAAAATATAAGACCTAAACTTCTCGAGGGCCCATACTATAGAGAGAATCTCCTTTTCAATCACTGTGTAATTCTTCCGTGTAGGGTCTAATACTTTGCTCGCATAGTGGATCGCAAACAGGATCCTCTCTCATCGTTGTCCTAACACATCTCCTATAGCGAAATCTGAAGCGTCAGTCATGATCTCAAAGGGGAGAGACCAGTCAGGAGCTTATAGGATAGGCAAGGAACAAATCTTCCTCTTCAATAGCTCAAAGGACTCCAGACACCTGTGATTTACAACAAACTATGTGTCTTTCCCTAAGAGCTCAGTCAGTGGGTGGACGATCTTTGAAAAATCCTGAATAAATCTCCTATAAAATCCAACATACCCTAGAAATGACCTCACTGACTTCATGTTGGTAGGTGGATCGAGTTTCTTGATCACCTCCACCTTGGCAGGGTCAACCTCCATTCCCCTTTTGGAGATGACATGCCCCAACACGATACCCTCCGTCACCATAAAGTGACTCTTCTCCCAGGAGAGTACCAGATTCACCTCTCTACACCTCTTGAGGACTCGGTCCAAGTGCGCTAAACATGTATCAAAGGAATCTCCATGGACCGAGAAGTCATCCATGAACACATCCAGAAAATCTCCCACCATCTCGGCAAATATGGCAATCATGCACCACTGAAAAGCACCCAGTGCATTGTAGAGCCCGAATGGCATGCGCCTGAAAGCAAAAGTGTCGAATGGACATGTGAATGTGGTCTTTTCCTGGTCCTCAGGGGCTATGGCCACCTAGTTGTAGATTGAGTACCCGTTAAGAAAATAGAAGAACTCTTTCCCTGTGGGTCTCTCCAAAATTTGATCAATAAAAGGCGAGGGAAAGTGATCTTTCTTGGTCGCGGCATTCAGGCGCCTATAGTCGATACAGACATGCCACGACATGGGTACTAATGTCACGATCTCTACCCCCTCCTCATTGGTGACCATCTGAATTCCCGACTTCTTTGGGACAACATGAAGCGGGGCCACTGATGAGCTTGAAAATCGCCTCGTTAATTATCTAAAATTGTAGTATAGGAGACGATCTTTGATTCAGCAAAAACCACAATCTTCGAATGTTTTGGAGTATTTTTAACATGGCAAGTCTACCAAGGTCGAACACAGGGAATGATGATTTTTAGTTGTGTGGTTTTAAATTAAATTAAATAATTAATTAATTGCTAATTAATTCTAGTGTCGAAAAATGCAATGAAATGAGATGCAAGAAAATAAACAGAGAAAACAATTCAGTACAGGATCTGTGAATTTATAAGATTCAATCCTCAACTAAATTGATTAATTAATCCTCAAATACTGTCACAGATCAAAAAGTATAGTTTCAATTGAAATAATCAATTTAAATCCATATGCATGTAAGAATCCAAATAAATATATGATTAATCCTGCAATTAGTGAAATCGCACAAAGATTTTATCTCCGAATTCTCTCTAATTTAATCCTCAAGAAAATCGAGTTCAATCGCATAAATTATTGAGAATCAAATCCATTTATTATCAATTGAGAACCCCCTGCATAGATTAAATTCTCGAATAGTGATTCACAATAGCCAAAAGAGGATTAATTCAATTTAAGCCCTTAATAGAATCCCTGCAAAATAAATCATCAATTTTCTTCATAAAAATAAGGCACAAATATATATGTGACTTATTAGCCTGCATAAATCAAAATTATCCCTTAAATAATAATCATCCAGAAACAATCTCATATCTGACCACAAATCATGCAATGAGATAGGTCATGAAAATAGCTTCAAAATGACATATTATGCGCTAAAATTGGAGTTCATATGCAAAAGATATGATAAGATGAATCTTCATGGACCAAAGTGTAAATAAAATAAAGTTTTTCTTTCAGTAAGGTCCTTGGAGTGGCTTATCTGCAATTTCGAGAAGTTAGAGGAGTCCCTCTGTCATTTACCCCTGGTGGGGGTATATCTGCAATTTCTGAAACTGGCGAGGGCATTGTTGCAAATTTCCCTTGCACGTGCCTCGTACGTGCCTCTGTAAGCTCGGACGGTGGGGCTAAGGCTCGGGTGCAGGGCTGTGGCCCGTCGACCCGAGGCAGAGGCTCGGAGGTTGAAGCAGAGGTGCGATCCCGAGCCTCCATGTGGTAGCTTCTGAGGACTATGGGTGACCCGAGCCTCGTGGCTTGGATCGAGGGTCGATTGGGTGACGTGGGGCGATACGAATCGTTGCATCCCCCCATCCAACTGTGGTGAAGGCGGCAGGTGGGTGGCAGAGCACGGAGGGCGAAGCTCGTCTCTGCGGTAGAGGGTGGAACTCGTCTTCGCGTGGAGGGAGGAGGCGGTGGGGCGCACCGTCGAGGGCGAAGGCGGTTGCGAAGCTGCGCTCCTGTAGAGGAGGAGGAGGAGGAGCAAGGTGACATGGCGACGATGAAGGCGAGGTCATCGGTCGTGCTCAAGCAGTGCGCCCTGCTGGAACTAGAACACCGAAGGAGGATTATTGGGGTGATCGGTCGCTTGGCTGCTAGCGATAGCGATGGAGCTCCGAGGGCAGATCTGCATGCAGCCCAAGGCGGACAGTTGGTGGAGCGAGGTGCAGAAGGTGGTGACGATGTACCTGCAGGGGGTTAGCAAAAATGGAGGCAGAGGTTGTGTGGTGGGAGTTGGCGGAGGACGGTGGGGCTCGACTCTTTGCAAGACTCGAGATGGATTTTCAGCGATGGGGTTTAGGCGTGATGATCGGAGAGAAAGAGATGAGAAGGGCGGAGTAGGAATTTGGGAGGAAGAACCTGGAAAGGAGGCTCAATGGCACGGAGAGCCGGAGCTCAAGCAGCTGATGGAAGAGCTGCAGCAAGGGTAGGTAACCCTTGGATATCGTCGATGTTGATACTCTCCAGCTGTTGTCACCAGCTGAATACGAAGAAGGGCAGATGCTCGGTAAGGCTGGCGAGGAAGGTCTTTATAAAGGGGTTGACACACGTTACACAAGGAGGAGGTGAAGGGGGCGGCGGCACAGGAGGAGGTGAATGGCTGGAGAAGATTAAGGGGGTCACGTTCTAGGCACGTGACTCGAGGAGGAGAGAGAGGTAGGGGGAGTGGGTGAGGTGCGGGTGACACGTGGCACGTCCAGGGGGTGCCACGTGTCACCCCTAAAAAATTTCTAAAATAAAGAGGAAAGAAAGACTTCGGATCGAAAAATAGCCTTCACGAAATTTGTTCGTCTCGAGGAGATCTACAACTTTCATGAAGGACCCAAGAGCAAAAGAGGTCATTTGTGCGAAGTGGTATTTTTGGTGGTTCTCCATATGTATAGAAAACCAGCTTTTGAGGTTTTGAATTTTTTGTGGTTTTTTAAAAAATGATAAAAATATAGAAAAAATATGATAAATACAAGAAAATTAATTACACACTAATATAATTTTTTGGATTTTTAATAAATGATAAAATAGAAAATAAAGTAAAATTACGAATCACGCAACTTTTGTACAGACCGACAACGGACACCCAGACACAGTCAGTTTCTTTGATTTTAGTTTCGATCTGGATTTGGATTTCTATGCTGATCAATAAAACTTTCATCAAAGAACACAAATGAAGAAGAATAAGATTAAAAGGATTAATTATGTACATAAAAACTCATGTAAAAATTAGCAAAAAGTTAAAATGCGCAAAAAAGACCCAAAACCTAACTTTCACATATGAGCTCTGAATTTTACGAAATTGATCTTGTTTTGAAGGTATTTGAAAATGGAGTACTTTAAAAGTGAGTAGACCAAAATCGGACACTGTATGAGGGAAATATGTGTGTTTTAGTCCGTCAGACGTGAAATTAGACTTTGGGATTATTTGACACTTATTTGAGTTAGCAAATTTTTGTATTTTTTATTTAATAATGTTAGTAATGTCTACACAACGAAGGTGGTTTGGGGTCAATTGGAGTTAGGATGAATTAATTAAAAACTGTGGAAGTTAGCTGCTTTTTAGGTCAATCTACACTTGGAATTTTTAATGCAATTATGCATGATGAAATGCAAATATTATTTACACATGTATGAATGCTAATGATGCTCTATTAATGATTAAATGCATGTGAATTTTGGGGAATAGAGCCTAATTAATCAATTTTAGCATGGTGAATACGAGATTCATCATACCCCTATACTTAAACCATGCTCGTAACATGGCATCAATTAATGAATGACTTAGTTGAATATATTCCTGATTGTGCATGTGAATTTTCAAGGCTCAATTCATAGAAGACCCTTAATTTGAGTGATCCTAAAATTCTGAGCTCAACCATGCTTTAATTAAAAGGAATCCAACTTTTCTAATTTCCAGACTCTCTGTTTGTACATATAATATAAGGATATGATTTTTAGTGTACTGCATTCATGAGAGTCAAGTCGAGACATCACCCAAAGTTCCAATCTAAGAGATTCTCCTCTAGACCTAATCCTCAACACTAGGGAATAAGTCTACTCTTGCTTCAGTCCACCGTCTCATTAGTTTGTCAGACTTGAAATGTAGATGGACAGCCAGATTATGGAGGATATGGGTTTGTGTCTATTTTTCTCTCTCGCACATTAAAACAAGGGGCCTCTCAAGTGCCTTTTTACTCAACACATGTAAATTTTAGATTGTTGATCAATGCGTCTGTCAAGAGAGTTGGAGTCTTCTGCACTTATTTTTCTGGGAGTACACCGAGATGTGTCTCTTTTCAGTATATAAGGTACCTTCGACACCCAGACTTGTAGCATTTACGATGCAGAGTCCTTTTTTGGTGTCAGCCCGACTCCTTGGTCCTAATTAGTGCTTGGTCCAAGTGGATACTTTGAAAATGTTTGGGAGAGCTTGCCATTGGTGGAAGCTCATTTGTAATTTGACTTTGGATTATAGAGTTTTTTTTTACATCTTATTTTCTTTTCTTTATTGGCTAGCTCCACTGCTTTTACCAAAAGTTGGCGCACACTGATCAACAATTATCATTAAGTTTCATCACACCCAGGCACATAGGTAGATATCAAAGAGATAACATATGAACTTGTTCACATACTGGCTAGAGTTTTGCTGACACTCAGGTTTCTTGAAGCCTTCATTAACTTTATCCCATTCTCGAGCATCATATAGATCGGGTCTAGACTTAAATCTCCAGTCCTAGTTCCTCAAGTGATAACTCAACTCATCCGTCAATCATGCAGTTGTGAAAGTGAAGTGATGATCATATTCTTTTGAAGGTAGAGATGAAGAGTGCAATATAGCACTCAAATCTTTTAAACTAGGGAAGTGTGGATTATTAAGTTCAAAACCCTAATGACTAAGGCTGGTTAACTCAGATTCTCAAGTTCACAGAAATCAAATGTCCTCAAAATCCTCAAGCATTGAGTGATAGTGAATGTGTTAGGAATAATCCAACCAAGGAATGTATGGGATGCTTGATGAAATGCCAGACCATGAGTGATTTTTTTGAAAAACAGGTTTTATTTACAGAAAGCATTTAGTATTATATACATAATATGCACTACTTGTGCCCATCCTCGATGTTAGATGAAAACAATTAAAGTACGAGCTATGGATAAAGTAGATAGAATATATACAACACACCCCCTATACTTAGCAAGTGCTATGTCCTCATGGCACATAGTGAAATGTAGGCATAGCTCGTACTAAATATAGTTGAGTCAAGAATAATAGAAGTCGACATGCCCCCCTATACTTAGACATTTGAGGTACTAAGCATAGAAGAAAAGCATGAAATGATGCAGTCGAGGGTGAACAGAAAGAATAGAAATGATTTATACACAATGATATCGATCCCATTAGAATAAGTATTGGGGAACCGAGAGTGGGTTGATGGATATACAGAAGAGTATTGGATTCGAAGAGCTGGTTTATCCGGGCAGTTAGAGTCTTTTGTCAAATGCCACAACCTAAGTGAAGGAGATTTGTTCTACTTGAACTAACTGCTCATCAGATTCGACAAAGTGTTTAAGTAGCTGACCATTGACTATAGATGTTTACGTGCTATCTACGGTCTCTGAGATCTCAACACTTCCGTTATTGTGTACCTCTCTCACGATGAAGGGTCCCATCCATTTTGATTTCAATTTACCTTGGAAAATTTTTAATTTCACATTAAATAACTATACTTTCAACCCTGGACAAAGGTCTTTGTTCGAATGTTCTTGTCGTGCCATTTCTTTACCTTGTCCTTGTAAATGGTATTGTTTCCATAAGCATGATTTCGAATTTCGGATAGTTCATTCAAATCCATCTCTCTGTTCTTCTTTCCTTGGTGATAGTTCCAATTAATATTTTTGATTTCCCATTCTGATTTATGCACGAGTTCTGCGGGAAGATGACACAGCTTTCCATATACCATTCGAAATAGGGAGGTGTCCAATGGGGTCTTAGAAGCCGTCTGGTAAGCCCATAGAACCTGGTCCAGGAGCAGGGACCAGTTCTTCCTGTCAGGGCGGACAAGCTTCTGTAAAATTCCTTTGACCTCCCTGTTTGACACCTTAGCCATGCCATTTGATTGGGGATGGTAAGGACTAGCGACACGGTACTCGATGTCGTATTCCTTAGTCAACTTCTTCACCTCCCGGTTGACAAAGTGGCTACCCCCATTAGATATTAATACCTTTGGGATTCCAAACCTCAAAATAATATGATATTTCAAAAACTTGCATACAGTTTTGCTATTTGCTGCTCGAGTAGGGATAGCCTCCACCCACTTAGATAAATAATCTACCGCGAGAAGAATATATTCAAATCCTTGACTATTTAGGGAATGGGACCATAAAGTCAATGCCTCATGCATCGAATACATCACAAATGATCACTGGTTTCATAGGCATGGCATCTTTGGGACCAATGGTCCCTCCCATTCTCTAACAAACCGGGCACGACTTGACAAAATTGTAGGCATCTTTAAACAAGGTCGGCCAGTAAAATCCACATTGTAGTATCTTCTCAGTGGTCCTCTTCCCAGAATGATGTCCTTCGGCCTCCAAGGTATGGCAGAGATTGAGGATGCTTTGGTATTCCTCTTGAGGAATACATCTTCTCCATATGCAATCCGATCCTTCAAAGAAAAGGAACGGATCCTCCCAATGGTAGTGCATGGCTTCCTATATGAGTCGATCGATTTTATTCTTGGGTCAACATTGAGGAACTTTCTTGGATACGAGATAGTTCACCGTGTCGGCATACCATGGGAGCGAGTCAGTAGCAGAAATTGACTCGTCTGGGAAGGATTCACGGATGCATTCATATTCAGGGATTTTGTTACGTTCGATCCATGATAAATGATCAGCAATGACATTCTTAACCACAGGTTTGTCTTTAATCTCCAAATCAAATTCCTGAAGCAATAGTATCCACCTAAGGAGTTGCGCTTTTGCATATCTTTTCGCCATTAAGTATCGAATGGCAGAATGATCTGTGTAAACTGTCATCTTCGATCCTAGAAGTATAGATCAAAATTTTTCCAAGGCAAAGACTAAAGCAAGCATTTCCTTTTCAGTCACAGTGTAATTTTTCTGAGCAGGGTCTAAAACTTTACTTGCATAGTGAATAGCATACGGGATTCCATCTTTTCTTTGTCCTAACACAACCCCTACTCCGAAATCGGATGCGTCAATCATGATCTCGAAGGGAAGAGACCAGTCGGGGGCTTGTAGGACGGGAATCTCAATATTCTTCTTTTGAGTAGTTCAAAGGCTTCAAGACACTTATGATATACTAGGAAATCGATGTCTTTTCCTAGGAGGTCAGTTAGCGGTCGGGCAATTTTTGAAAAATCCTTAATAAATCTCCTGTAAAATCCGACATGCCCCAGAAAAGACCGTACTTGTTTCACATTGGTAGGTGGCTCGAATTTCTTGATCACATCCACCTTGGCAAGGTCAACCTCCATTCCATTCTCGGAGATGACATGCCCAAATACAATGTCCTCTTTTACCATGAAATGGCTTTCCTCCTAAGAGAGCACTAGATTCACTGCCCTAAACTTTTGGAGTACTCGGTCCAGGTGCGCTAGACAATCATTAAATGAATCACTATGGATCGAGAAGTCATCCATGAAGATCTTCAGGAAATCTCCAACCATTTCAGCAAAAACCGCAATCATGCATCGTTGAAAAGTGTTGGGGGCATTGCAAAGCCCAAAAGGCAAGCGCTTGAATGCATATGTGCCGAAAGGACATGTAAAGGTAGTCTTTTCCTGGTCTTCAGGATGATGGCTACCTGATTGTAGCCCGAGTACCCATCTAAGAAATAGAATATTCTCTCCCTACCAATCTCTCCTAATTTTGATCAATAAAAGGCAGCGGAAAGTGATCCTTCTTCGTTGCGGCATTCAGGTGCCTGTAATCCACACAGACATGCCACGATGTGGGTACCCGTGTCATGATCTCTTCTCTCTCCTCATTAGTGATAATCTGAAGTCCCGCCTTTTTTGGAACGACATGCAAAGGCGACACCCACTTGGAGTTTGAGATGGGATATATGAAACCAGCCTTACACCATTTTTCGATCTCAATCTTAATCACTTCCCGTAAGTTTGGATTCAACCTACGTTGGCATTCATGAGAGGGTTTAGCATTATCCTCCAGGTAAATATGGTGTGAGCAAAGGGCTGGGTTTATCCCTAGAAGATCAGACAATCTCCAGCCTATAGCCTTGCAATTTTTCTCTAAAACATTAAGCAGGCGGATCTCCTGCTCTTCAGTCAGATGTGAACTGATGATGACCGGAAACTGTCCCTTATTTCCTGCAAGGAAGGCATACTTAAGCGCAGGGGCAATGGTTTGAGCTCAGGTAAGTCTGTATTGTTAACCGAATCTGGCCCTCTCATTGGTGCTTCTTGTTGTGATGTGGATGCTTGCAGTATATCAATATCAGCCACCATCATGGTTGTTTCAGGGATCAGATCGCTAATGATGGAATGAGGTGTGGCAAGTGTCGTGTCTGATCTGTGTACCTCACTCTGGGATTGTCCATAAGGAGAATGGATTGAAAGGTTAAGAGGGACCTCTGAGTCTCCGAGAGTATAGGTAGATGCATGAATGAGCTGGCAGACTAAATCATCAACAATTTCCTCTCCAGATGAGGTTGATTCTATCATAGCGGTTGGGTTTTGTCTCCAGGGCCCAACTGTTGCTTTTGTATATTCTGCCTCAGTTTTTGATTTTTCAAACTCGATGCTCAACTTAGTGTCAGGTCTTTGAAACCTAGTTTGCTTCATTTTAAGTTCAACTTTTCCAAACTGTATTCTCCCTGATGTGTAATTGAATATAACTCCCGCGGTCCTAAGGAAGGGTCGCCCTAGTATCATTTAGGAGTCTTTCTTATTTTTAGGGACATCCATGTCAAGTATTGTGAAATCGATTGGGTAATTTTGTCCCTCTACGTTGATGACAACATTTCGAATCTCCCCCTTAGGTCTCTTAGTTGATGCATCTGCGAATTGAAGTACAGCTATAGATTTCTCAAGAGGACCTAGATTTAGATGCTCAAATAGAGTTGCGGGCATGAGATTGATGGATGAGCCATTGTCTAATAATGTTCTTGCAAACTTGATTTCTTGGATCTGGCTAGTGACAAAGTGAGCGCCCATGACTCTTTTCTTCCTTGGCAGCTCATTTTTTATAAGATGAGATGTAGCAACAAAGAGTATGTGCTTCTTTGTTCGGCTAGGATTCTTTTTGCTGGCCCTTGTTGGTGTGCATCTCACCATAAGGTATTTTTGAAAAGCCGGGTCTCTTTCTATCATCTCGTCTAGGGACAGAGTGACCTAAATATTTTCTCTACAGATGCGGGCCATCTCGTTATCATTTTTTTGGTTTTTTATGTTTTTCTTCTTTCCGGCCGTAAGAGCATGGGGAAAAGGAATAGACTCTTTGTGATCAAAAACATCACTTTTATTGAATGAAAATTGTTTACAGGACTCGGACTAATTGATATAAAAGTAGGGAAATTGGCGGTCGATTGTTGCGGATGTCTTGGTGGTGCTTCTTCATCAGACTCTGATTCTGCCTCTCCATGACCATCAGATATGTAGTGTATAACGGGTGGTGTGGGTGGGTCTTCTTCTTTCTCCTCTTTGTGTCTCTCTTCCTCAATTCCCCCAGGATTTTGTGAATTTGTGGACAGTGGGGCTATGTCACCGTATTCTTTCGCTCGATCAAGGCATGATTACGATCCTTCCGCTCCTAAGAGAGATGTGATGATTGTCATTATTCGACAAAATCTCGTACTCAGGTAAGGAATATTCAGATATTAATACCTGATTCTGTCCGAGTCTATTTGTATTAGCCTGGACTTGAGCTGGAAGCACGGTTTGGGGTGCAGTCACATCATCTCACCATCGAGAGAGTCGATTTATGTCGACTCTCATGTCATGAAGTTCGTCCAGCACTCGCTGGAGTTCCAAAGAGATAGAAGAAGAGGAGGACCCCTGGCCCTGCTTGACCTGAGGCTGCTGATATTATCTGAATTGGCCCTACTGGCCTCGGCGATGGATCTGCTGTGGCTGAGGTTGCGGGTTCTGATAACCCGTGCGCTACTGTTGACATTTCTGCTGTTGAGGCTGGTAGGTGGGTCGGGCTTGTGGTGGATGAGGGTTCGGAGTAGAGTTTCGATCGACAGGTTCTAGGTTATACCAAACTCCATTTATCTCCATGACTTGTGGATGTTCCTCGTAAATAGTTTGAGCGGAGGTTTCTTCAGTTTGATGGGACAAGACTTGGTCTCCACCCCAATGGCTCTGTTGCCCTACCCTTGACCTTGAATGTAGTGAATTTGGTATATGGGGGCAGGGGGTGAAGTCAGGGTAGGTATCTGAATCTCGGATACCCTGTCAGCCAATTCCTCCATTTACTTAGGCAATTTAGCAAATTTCTCCATATCAGATGATTTATGGAGTTCGTCCACTATTTTATAAATCTGTTCGACCATAGTTAGCATATCAGCACTCTGATCGGTAGTCAGATTATTCACCATCTTTTTGGAGCCGACTATATAAGCCTGGCTGGTGGTTTGTGCACGGATGGATTCAATAAGTCTTTCGAACACCTTGTAGGCGGTGTCCCCGTGGCGTCCCATGTAGCTTCCTCCGCAGGATGCACTCACTAACCCTTGGGTCTCAGGGTTCAGTCCACTGACAAGACTTTGGACCAGCATCATTTTGCTTATCTCGTGTCCTGGGCATTTCTCGAGTAGGTCTGAATCTTTCCCAGGTTTCATGGAATGGTTCGCTCAGGTGTTGGGTAAAGCTCGTGAGCTTGATCCTCATCTGACTGATTCTACTAACTGGGTAGAATTTCTTTAAGAACAGAGTCTTGAAGGTGGCCCATGTGGTAACAACTTCCCCTAAATTCTTCAACTAGTAGGCCTCCTTATCAGTCAAGGCGAAGGGGACAGCTCTCAGCCTTATGTAGTCCTGGCTAACCCTAGGGTGGCAGAGGTTAACGCAGACTAGCTCGAAGTCACGGAGGAAGATATATGGTTCTTCATGATTGTTCCCTCCGAACTTGGGCAATAATGCAAGGAAATGTGGTTTGTGTTCGAACGCATCCTCAGGGGGCACCGGCCTCAACCAATTATAGTCTTCATCTAATTCAAGGAGGTACAGATCTTCCATAGCAACCTCACCACATTGCATTTCTGCCATCTGGGGTCTAGGGAGTTCATTGTGTTGTTCAGAAGCAGTAATTCTAGCCAAAAGCGCACGAATAGGGTCATTGTCGTTATCATCCTTCTTTGGAGGCATTTCATCTTCTTCTTCACCTTCAGATGCAAACAAATCTAAGTTAGGCTCGTACTTGGAAGGTTTAGGGTTTCTACCAAGATGAAAGTTTCTTTGGCAGGAAGGAGTAAGAGAGAGGGTTAGTCTGGGGTTGACTAATCCATAAGGGTGTGGGGTGAATCACGGTTTGGAGAAAAGGGTTGTCTCCATACCATGGGGTTTCGAGAAGAGAGTCATCTCGAAACTTAGGAGATGAGTTGTTTGAGGAGCTCAGAGATTTGTTCGTGGAGTCCAAATGAAGATTTCCTGAAGAATCCATTGTACAAAGTAATTTCCCACAGAGCGTACAAATGTACAGAGGACCCGCTCAAAACAAATGCAATTCAAAACTCGTCGATTTACCCACTCAACACTGGTAAAGGCACGTTAGGGCATGGTCGCTTATCTTTGCAATTTTAATTTAGTGACAAAACTATTCTTGAAAATAAAGCGTAGTTGTTAAGTGCTAAAATATTTCACAAAGACTGTCCCGAGTTCATACAACTAGTTGCACTAACTTTCAGCCAATATAGGTGTAAGTACAGGCCGTTTAAACAGCTACCCGTGTTACTTGAGGATGGAGCCTTCCATAATGTCCTCTATACCAACTACTCTGCTAATGTAAGTACCCGAGACTCTCACTGAAAAGTAGCTAATTGTTTTTAAAATCAGTAGTCTGAATGAAACTTTTCGATTTTTGGCTCTGTCCTAAGGCGTGCGATCTTGTCCTTACAAACAACGAGTGGGTTTCTCTTCACCAGACACAGGTTAGTTCTATGTCAATTTTATTTACAGTCGTCTTGATTAGCAATCCTAGTTTTAAATTAAGGTTATCACTGAAGTTTACGTGAGCACAGCAATTCACGCCTAACGAGCAGTCCCAATTCTTTTAATTCCTAAGTTGTAAAACTGAGGAGGAGAATCAAAAAAGCTAATGCAAACGTAAATCAATGATGTATGCTTAAGAAGAAGACTTATAGTGAATCCCCATGGTCTTCATGCGGGATGCAATACAAGGAATTTTTAAAATTTACACTAAATGATATGCACAGTTGAAAAATGCCCTAAGCAGATAGTTCTATTAGCGAGAAGAATTGAATTTCAATTTGGCTAATATTGAACGATCTATAGTACATAAAATTAGTGGAAGTATGGCCTAAAAATTACGGACACAATCAAGATTAAATAAATAATCGTATATGTGCCTAATTCCTACGCCACTCAAGTCAGATCCCAACCATTTAGAAGGGGTTGAAACAGACCCGACATACCACAGAGAATTCAGTTTAAATTATTACAAGGGTTCAAAGAGAGGGACCCTGAGAATAATGCTGAAAATTAACTAAACTAACTTTTTCTCACAAAATAAAATTTTATCCTTGCAAATCATTGATTTATTTCCAAAAATTCACTCCGAGTAATCTGCAAAGAGAGAGGATGTGGTTAGTATCAGAAGTGCAAAATGAAATGCAGAAAAGAAAAAAATGTCACAGAAATAATTTTCACAAAAATTAATTACAAAAAATAATTGAAAACCCTAAAAAATCGTCATTCCCCCGCAACGGTCCATTTGATGAGCTCAAAAATTGCCCGTTAATTATCTAAAATTGTAGTATAAGAGACGATCTTCGATTCAGCAAAAACCACAATCTTCAAATGTTGTGGAGTATTTTTAACTTGACAAGTCTCCAAGGTCGAACATAGGGAACGATGATTTTTAGTTGTACGGTTTTAAATTAAATTAAATAATTAATTAATTGTGCATTAATTTCAGTGTTGAAAAATGCAATGAAATGAGATGCAAGAAAATAAACAGAGAAAACATTCAACACAGGATCTGTGATTTTATAAGATTCAATCCTCAACTAAATTGATTAATTAATCCGCAAATATTGTCACAGATCAAAAAGTATAGTTTCAAGTGAAATAATCAATTTAAATCCATATGCAGGTGAGAATCCAAATAAATATATGATTAATCCTACAATTAGTGAACTCGCGCAAAGCTTTTATCTCTGAAATCTCTCTAATTTAATACTCAAGAAAATCGAGTTCAATCGCATACATTATAGAGAATTAAATCCATTTATTATCAATTGAGAACCCCCTACATAAATTAAATTCTGGAATAGTGATTCACAATAGCCAAAAGAGGATTAATTCAATTAAGCCCTCAATAGAATCCCTGCACAAATCATCAATTTTCTTCATAAAAATAAGGCACAAATATGTCAATTATTAGCCTACATAAATCAAAATCATCCCTCAAATAATAATCATCCAGAAACAATCTCAGATCTGGCCACAAATCATGCAAGGAGATAAGTCATGAAAATAGCTTCAAAATGACATATTATGCGCTAAAATTGGAGTTTGGATGCAAAAGATATGATAAGATAAATCTGCAGGGACCAAAGTGTAAATAAAATAAAGTTTTTCTTTCAGTAAGGTCTCTAGAGGGTCTTATCAGCAATTTCGAGAAGTTGGAGGTGCCCCTCTGTAATTTACCCTGGGTGGGGGTATATCTGTAATTTCTAAAACTAGCGAGGGTGTTGTTGCAAATTTCCTCGCAGCACATGCCTCGCACGTGCCTCAGTAGGCTCAAATGGTGGGGCTAAGGCTCGGGTGCAAGGTTGTGGCCCGGTTGACCCAAGGCAGAGGCTCAGAGGCTAAAGTAGAGGTGCGGTCCCAAGCCTCCACGTGGCAGCTTCTGAGAACTCTAGGTGACTCGAGCCTTGTGGCTTGGATCGAGTCTCGGTTGGGGGACGTGGGGCAGCACGAACCGTTGGATCCCCTGATACAACGATGGTGAAGGTGGCGGGCAGGTGGCAGAACGCGGAGGGCAGAGCTCGTCTCCGCGTGGAGGGCGGAGGCGGTGGGGCGCACCATCGAGGGCGAAGGAGGTTGTGAAGCTGCGCTCCTGCGGAGGAGGATGAGCAGGGCGGCGTGGCGACGGTGAAGGCGAGGTGGTCGGCCGCGCTCAAGCGGTGCGCCCCGCTAGAAGTGGAACACCGAATGAGCACTATTGCGGTGATCGGTCGCTTGGCTGTTGGCGAATAGCGATGGAGCTCTGAGGGTGGATCTGCATGCAGCCCGAGGCGGACGAGTTGTAGAGCAAGGTGCAGAAGGCGGTGATGATGTACCTGCAAGGGGTTAGCAAAAATGGAGGCGGAGGCTGTGTGGTGGGAGTCGATGGAGCACGGTAGGGCTCGACTCTTTGCGAGAGTCGAGATGGATTTTCAATGACGGGGTTTATGCGTGATGATCGAAGAGAAAGAGATGAGAAGGGCGGTGTAGGAGTTTGGGAGGAAGTACATGGAAAGGGGGCTCAACGGCACAGAGAGCTGGAGCTCAAGAAGCTGATGGAAGAGCTGCAGCAAGGGTAGGTAACATTTGGAACTCACCGATGTTGATACTCTCTAGCTGTTGTCACCAGCTGAATAGGAAGAAGGGACGATGCTCAGGAAGGCTGGAGAGGAAGGTCTTTATTTGGGGGGAGGGGGGACGACGCACGTTACACGAGGAGGTGAGGGGGGCGGTGCGTAACGGCCAGGGTTTATGCATGGTGGAGACTTTATGGCCACAGGAGGAGGTGAACGGCTGGAGAAGATAAAGGGGGTCACGTGCTAGGCACGTGACCCGAGGAGGAGAGAGAGGTAGTGGGAGTGGGGTGAGGTGTGGGTGACACGTGGCATGCCTAGGGGTTGCCACGTGTTACCCCTAAAAAATTCAAAATAAAGAGGAAAGAAATATAAGAAGACCTCAGATCGAAAAATTCCTTCATGAAAGTTGTTCATCTCGAGGAGATCTACAACTTTCACAAAAGAGGTCATCTATGCGAAGTGGTATTTTTGGTGGTTCTCCATGTGTATAGAAAACCGACTTTTGGGATTTTGTAATTTTCTGGTGGTTTTAAAAAAAAGATAAAAATCTAGAAAAAAATACGATAAAATACAAAAAAATAATTACACACTAATCCAATTTCTAGGATTTTTAATAAATGATAAAATATGAAAATAAAATAGCATACAACTTTAGTACAGACCGACAAACGGACAA